>PVHY01015098.1:0-36793 GCA_004024945.1 Uropsilus gracilis
GTCCCACTTTAATGACATTGAGATGCCACTTATAGACCCCAGCCAGGAAATGTTACAATGATGTAATGAGGAAGTAGCAAAGCGTAGGTGCCATGCAGCAGGAAGGATGCGGGGATGTGCAATAACAGGCGAACTTACCTTTGGGGGCAACAATCGTGCCTAAAAGGGCATATGTCTCCTGGAACATTCCAAAGAGGTTAGGGGGCTGGGTTACAGGTGAGAGATGTGCTATCGCCCACCCTCTAGTATGCCAGAGGGGGCTGGAGAGATAGGAGGTGTTCCTCTTATCTGAAGCGCCATCTCTCTACCTGCTTCCACATGCCACAGGCAGGGGCAGCATGGTGAGGCCTTTGCAGGAGACACCTGCCTCAGCAGCTCTGTCCCCAAGGCTTTAGCAGCTTCTGGTTAGTGGCCCCGGCTGAGGCTGAGCTGTGGCGGAGGGTGGGTTGAGGAGGTGGCTGTCTGCCTGCATGGCTTCTCAGACTTGGTGCTGGAGGCACCTCAGGAACACAGCCCGCTTTCCACGGAGCTCCTCTCTACGTGGCCAGTTTCTGCCACGTGGCAGCAATGCCTGGACAGCGTGGTCTCCCAGACGCCCCGTGTGGCAGGTCTAGGTGTTTCTCCAGTGGCAGCAGGGCTGGGGCACCCTGAGGACTGGATTTGGCCTCCCTCCACGTTTCTCCTACATTCTTCAAACCACAGGCACTTGCTGGAACGCTGACTCCATCTGGTCTTGATTCGTTTCCTCCTGCTTCTGCTCCCTGCTGGAAAGCACCGCTGCTGCCTGAGGCACCTTGGGGAACTGCTCTCACCAACTCCCTGGTTTTTCTCCCCTGAGGCTTAGCAAGTCAAGCATTGCCAAGAGCTTCCTTCCTTCTGCCCCAGCAGAGGGGAGCAGCCACCGTCTGGACCAGCAGGCTTCTCCCTTCTCCCTCCGGGGAGGCTGACAAGCTGGGATCCCCTCTGGTGCCCAGTCCCCCGCCCAGCACTCACTGCAGGAAATACAGCCCAGGAAAGGGCTCTCTCCTGCAGCTCCTCCTGCTGCTGCCCCAGCCCCCACCCCCTCTACCAGCCCATCCTCTGGCTCTTCTGCTCCCTCTTCCCTTCCAGCAGGAGCTTAAAAACAGGCCTGAATTGAACCCAGCTCCTTAAGGAATCCCTGTGATCCCTGAAGGGTGATGGTCTCTGTCAACTGAGCATCACAGCTCCTACTCTTCTGGCCTGTTGGAAGCACTGTGTGAGAGTGTAATGGATGGTAATGAAGAGCATGTTGATCCAGTGGGGAATATTTGTGAAACACTTTCTATTAGGTTCTTCATTTTCTACGTTTCCTCCAGCTGTGATGAATAGCCTTCCACCTTCTAGATTTCCAAATAGAATAATAAATGCCCATCTCTCATAGAACTACTGGGGCAACCCCTCTCCCCAGAAGTTCTGAGGGTTTTCTGGCAGCTCTATGCTTGGCAAGTCATTTTCAGTTCTGAGTTCTTTCTGTCTGTTCTGGAGACCCATCTTGATACCTTGCTTTCCTGCCTATTGAGATTTGCCCACGTGTGATCAAAGGCCCCCTTCCTCCCTAAGCTACCTGCGATGCTGATCTTGTTATGAGTGACCATTTTTATATGACTTTTGAGAATGGGGTGGTCATGGCGGTGTGAGTACAAGAGAAAACACATTATGTTTGAGTATTAGATGCCATGATTGACCAAGTCAGAGTTTGTTGCATAGGAAGAGGGAAAGTAGGACTGGGTGAGGATTCAGGCAGAGGATTTGGGGTATACAGGGAACTTGGTAGCTCATGGTGGTCCTCAGGCTCTTCAGCAAACCCTGGCTCCTGGGCATACTGCTGTCCTCTGGGGTTTGGGGGTGGCAGGTAACTGAGGTATGCACTTGGGACATGAGTGGGGCAGGGGTGTGCAGCTCCAAGGTCTGGCCATGCAAACCTCCTCCTGAGATCCTTGCTTTTCCTCTTCTGGTTGACTGCAAAGGTGACCCCCAGGAAGCCTCCCTGTTGGGAAGACCAAGCTGCTGTGTGTCTGTGCTGGGACAGTATGGGGAGAAGAGCTGCTCTCAACAGCCAGCAGCGATGGTATGTTCTCCAAATTAATGCGAATTTCCTGAGTTTGAGCCATTATGCACTCTGAGGTCTGTTTCTCTCAGTAGTTAGCATTACCCAAGCTAATACATATCCAGGCCTGTCTTTCACCTGCAAACTCACTGTTCTTGCTACCCGTGCTATGCTCTCACTCATCCTTATGGACTAGGAGCTGTGCGAGGCAGGAATAGACTTTTTATCGTGTGCCTCCTGTGCCTAGTGCATTGTTGGCTCTCCACAAAGATGTGTCTCATGCGTTTGAGGACCTGGCTCCAGTTGCACGGGAAACTAAAGTAAAAATAAACAACCAGGACTATTTCAAACTAAAAAGCTTCTGCATAGCAAAAGCAACTTGCATCAAAAAGAGAAACTAGGCTATTGAATGGGAGAAGACACTTGTAGATTCTATATCTGACAAGGGGTCAATAATGAAAACATACGAAGCAGTCATAAAATTAAAGAAAAGGGATGATTTAAAAATGAGCAGAAGATGTGAGTGAACATTTTTCCAAAAGAAGACATACAGCTGGCCAATGGGTGCCTGAAAAGATGTACATCGCCTCTTCGTATTACAGAAATGTAAATTAAGCAAAAAATGCAAATTAACTGTAAATAAAAGCAATGGTAATGTGCCTCACACCTGTGAGGATTACTGCTGTCCCAAAGGATGTGGAGAGAAGGAAACTCTTATCCGTAGTGGGTAGGAGCGTAGTGTAGCCATTCTGAAAGCAGTATGGGGAGTCTTCCAGAAAACTAAAAATAGAAATCTCATTGATCCGCTTATCCCACCTCAGAAAACACAAAAACGTGAATTTGAAGAGATATATACACCCCCTCCCATGTTTGTCACAGCACCACTTACAATAGCCAAGAACAGGAAGCACCCTGAGTGGCTACCAATTGACAGATGGATAAAGAATTGGGGTCTGTGTGTATACTACTACTCAGCTATAAAAAAAGATGACACCTGCCATTTGCCACAACCCATGAACCTAGAGGCTTTATGTTTGGTGACAAAAAGCAGAAAAAGACAAATAGCTTGTGATTCTGCTCATATGTGTATGTGGAGGAAACAAACAGAGCAACTAAAGAAAAGAAAACATGGATAAGAAAACAAAGATGTACCTCGCTGAATGGAGAGAGTGGATGTTGGGGAACACCTTGTAATGATGTCTGGTGTGGAAGCAACATTTTCTTTCTAGCCAGCCTTCATTTTTCTTGCAGTTGGTCTCCTCCTTGTTCCCCAGACTGCCACCTCACCCATTATACTGTGGCCCCACTTAAGCTTTTAAATTAGAATATGCCCTTTTTCCTGCTGTTTGCATGACTAGAACACAAGACTTTGCCTGCACCTCCATCTCTGATGCTAGCCAGGGCATGGCTCCATCTTTCTGTGGAGCTCAGCTCATTCTGGACAACTGTCTAATATCATGAGCTCAGCTCATTCTGGACAACTGTCTAATATCATGAGCTCAGCTCATTCTGGACAACTGGCTACACTATGCTCCTACCCAGTGATCACACTTGTACAGCAGCTAGAACAGAAATGCCAGATAAAGGATTAAAATGTTTGGATCCTGGCTCCACCCATGTCTTAGTGGTATAACCTTTGGGAATTTCACAGTCTCTGTGTCTTAATGTCCTCTTCTGAATAATCAGGAGACTGATCACTCCTGAGTCATAAAATTATTGTGAGAACTGAATAAGATAATGAATGTAGAACATTTAGAAAAGTGCTTGGCACAAAATAAGTGCTGAATAAATGTTACTGTTCGTATTATTTCTGCACTTTCCAGTTCACAAAGCAGTTTTGCAAATTTCAATGACTGCCCCTCCTACAACCCTGGGAGAAATCCATTTGAAGTAAAATGGGTGTTCAGCATATTCAGATTCAAATATTATTGTTGATAAGTTCAAGGCTTCATGCCAATTTTCCACAGGCTAAGCTAGATGAACTGACGAGCCCCGGGAAGGTGGTGAGAGTGATATGGTGCTAGTGCGTGGAAGGATGGAGCCCAACCCAGAAGCTGGGTTGCGAGGGCCTCCTGCACTTAGCCTGCTTAGTATTTGCTGCTCAAGCAGACAGATGCCAGGGTCATTAGAGGGAATGTCCTATGTCCTAGGCTTCACCACACACACACACACACACACACACATACACACACACACACGTGCATACCAGTTATACTCACCAGATCTCCATGCACTTGCATTTTTGACCAATGTCTCACTTATACCATGTATCCTGCCCATCTGCAGAACATTTCTCTTCTGCAAAGACATATCATTACTTCAAAGTGGGTTTCTGCGTTTTTACCCAATATCCTTATGTTACCTTAAGTCGTTTTCCGTTGCCCTGCTTCCCTTTTTCAGGTTCTCAGCTTTTCTGACTTCTCTTCTCCCATGGAAGAGGCCTAAGTTCTCCCATAGGCTTTGTTAAGTGCTGGGTAAATGGACAACTCATTTGCTGTAGTTTGCTAGGAGAAACTAAGGGGGGTGGCGTAGTGAGTCAGCTTGCTAGACAATACCTTGGCATTGAGCACAGGGAAAGGATCCAGTAGAGCCTGGCTCATGGGGGGGTGGGCTAGAAGAGATGATCTTCGCAGAGGAGGCTTTCAAAAACTCTATCTTGGCCCATACTGTTGGCATGTGTGGTAGTGGGGGCCAGGCCTGTCCTGTGACAGTGTGGACACATACTGTCATATGGAGTCTTTGAGACATGAATTAAGGTGTGAGTGAGAGTGGAGGCCAGGCCTGTCCGCTTTAACTCATGTCTCACCTCTCCCTCTGGGGTGCCCAACGCAGACATCTCCCAGCTGCAAATGCAGACCTTGTGAAACCTCTAACCTCTACCCTTCCTAGACACCTGCCAGCTCCTTGGCCCATCCCAGGGCTGGCTTACAGTCCTCCCTGCAAAGGCTTCTGGGGAGGTGCCGGCCGCACCAGCTGCAAATAGCTACTGTGGCTAATCCATTTCTCCATGCATTTGCAATGTACATAATTAAGAGTTCTACTGAGGAGGGAAATAAAGCACACCATTAGATTTGTTTAGCATGTTACACCAGGTTGAGTGCCTGCCTGGGCCCCCTTGCCACACAGGACATTAAGGTGAGATTCCAGAAACGGCCCCTTAGTTGCTTGATGGGATCTGCTCTGTGTTCATTCCAAGTAAATATTTGCTATTCACGTCTTTATCTGCTTCTCCAGCTGTGGGGATTTTGAAAAGTGGCCGCCCAGACCTCTTAAACACAGAACACCAAAGACTTCCCCCGTTCACCCCCTATTTTGCCTTGTGTTCCAGTTCTTTCCTCCCCTCCTGGTCTTGCCCACTTCTTGTTGCTAACATCTCCCCCCTCTTGCCCTTATCTGTGTCCTTGGTGGCCAGATCTGGGAGATAAGCCAGATTGGATGGAATGAACAGGGAGTGGGCACCAAGAATCCTGGTGAGAGGGAGGCAAACATTCAAGTCCTCCTTTATACCCTATGTAGGTGGGACCAGGACTGATGACACACCTGGGAGACCGGTGAGAAAAAGGACTGAAAGTCTCAGATGAGGGATAGAAATGTTTGGGACTGTGGAAGAGAGAAGGTTAGTGTTCAAGGTAAGGAGGGCTCTGAGGAGTTTCCTTAAAGTCAACCTGTGTGGAAAACCTATTTTCCATAAGTCAGGGTTTAATGTACCAACCCATAATGACTAGGGAAGTGAAGGACTCCCTCACAACATGCTGTGAAAAGGGCTGTTCAAAAAGGGCTATTCATGACCCACCCAAAGACTAGGCTCAGAGAAGGTGTCCTGGAGATTTGCCAGTGGGAGCAGAGGATGCTGGGAAAGAGGAAAGGGATGTCAGCAAAGCTTAGCTTGATGCCATCTTGAGCAACTAGTATGAGCCTCACACTGGGGCTCAGAGGTCAGCTAGGTTACCCCAAGGATCTCCATCCATCTCTAGCAGCGGTGTTCCTCCCCTAGCAAAATGGCACCCACAGTGTGGCACAGAGCCCACTGTCAGGCAGGGCCAAGGGTAAAAATGCTCTTCTCATTGAGACTGTTTTCCTATAGTTCCTGTGTTGTCTTGATCTCACTTCCACTGTGGAGTATCCAGAGAGTCTGTTCAGCCACCTGCCGTGTCATCCCTTCACCTGTTTGAGTTCACCTGTCATGTACTTCTGGGTTAAATTTCTTTTCCTGGTTTCAAGAGTCTCCACTTTTCCCTTCTCAGTAGTTGTCACCAATTTCCCTTTGTAGCCACTTCTGTAAGTTGTGGTTTATTCTCCCCTGATGGACTATCAGGAGACTCACTGCTGTAACCCGGAACAACCTGGCAGAGTTGTCAACCTGTCAGCAGATGGGAGACACTTAGTATTGGTGGATTGAATTAACACTGTAATTTAGATTCCTTTCCTGTCTTCCGCCTCTGAGGGTCCCTCTCCCCCTTTCCCTCTTGATCTCTTAAAGGATAGCCTGTTGATTTGATCAGATAAGATCAGAGTTTGACTACCATGTCCATGCTTTCTACCTTGTGGACCAACACTTCTCATCAAGGGCCAGGTAGCAAGTATTTCATATTTAAATAGTTACATGGGCTCAGATATACAGATCTATGTGTGAACCATTCCAGCACCAAATCAGCCAGACAGCGAATATGACTATGCTCCAAGAAAACTTTCTTTGCAAAAATGGGGCGTGGGCCAGCTTTAACCTAAAAGGCATAGTTTGTTGACCTCTGTTCTGGACACTAAAATTCTGAAAATTCATACTGGATTTGCTTTTTTATATTCATTTTTTATATTCATTTGGATTAGCTTTTTTATATACTCATATAGAGACTTACTAATGCTGAGCACCCAGGCAAGGAGGGGTGAGCAGGAACAGGCCTTGGGCTCCTTGTGACAACTGCACCCCCATAGGAAACCAAGAGGAGGAGGTGAACTGCATGGCGGTGGTTTGTCAGACTGAGCATGAAGTAGGATGACAGATGGGGAGACCACTTCCTGTTCCCCAGGCTCTGTCACTGTGGGACTGGGTTTTCAGTGAGAAGTCTGGGAGACTCCTGACAGCCTGAGCAATGGTAGGGACAGTGCTTATTGCTTCCAGAACCTTTTCTCCCTTATGGCAGCTAGTTGTGGGGGGCTGGTGGAAGATATCACAAAGTTCTGTACCTAATCAGAGCAACTGGTCATGGGTAAAATTATGGGGTTTGGGCACAGAAGGGGTCATGTGTGACTGTGAGTAAGGCTATGCCTGCTTGTGCATGAGGTGTGTGCGTGTAGGATGTTCCTGGAAATGTGGCACCCCTAAGCAGGTGTGCGGGTGTGCACACACTTCTGTGGGTACATAAATCACCCTTGGTCATAATGGTCTTCTTTCTTATCATTTCTCTTCCCAGACAGATTGCTTCTTAAGTGTAAGGCTAATGATCTTTTTCACGTGTGTATTTCTAGTACTTAGCACAGAGTAGAATGTGGACTCAATAGTTTTAATTAAATTAAATTGAAATGGGCATTTGATACAGCCATGGGGTGTTAGAGAATTGTCCATGGTTCTGTCCTTGCACTAGGTGCCTCCAAGTAGACTTGAACTTAGCACAGGACATACATGTGTGTACATATAGAATAGGGCTTTGGGGAGTGTGCACATCCAATGTGCATGCACGTAGGAAGATCTGCATGGGTAATATTGGAGACTTTTATGGGTTCATGTGATATGACCACACAGACAATGAAATGGGATATTTCAATGAAACAGATACAGATAGGGATTAGGAATTTGTGCATAGGCTGTAGGCATGTGGAATGAAGTATAGTGTGTACGTGTACTGAGGCATGACCAAAAATCCGTGAAGTGTAAACGAAGTGTACATCCAAAGGCTATTTGCAATAGGCTGATCAGAGTACTTGTGTATATGCACCAGACATGGGGGGTTGGAGATATACCCAGGGGATAAATCCATAAGGAGTGCACAGGCAGATTCAGGCTACCGAAGTGTACATGTGTGTGCGTGTGCTCAGGAGTATATACTGCAGACACAGGGTGTGTGGGTACAGATGTGATCTGTTAGCTATGCATGTGCACTGGCTGTATGTAAGCAGCTTCAGCACTGGCAGTGAAGAAAATGTGCAAAGAGAAGTGGACTGACGTGAGGGTGTGTTTAAGATGGTGATAGTTAATAGCAGTACTGAAGGTGCATCCCCGGGGGGAGGTGCAGATGTGCTGGGAGTGAGTGTACTGCCTGCTGGGAACGAAGGCAGATGTGGAGTAGGAAGGGTGTGCAGACTTGGGGGTGCACGTAGAGACCAGTTCCCTAGAGAGCGTGTGTGTATGAGGAGTGTATGTGCAGACTTGAGAATGCACCTCATGGAGATGCAGAGCAAGGAGTATGTTGTGGGGTGGACATACAGCTCCAGGTACTTGCGGAACGTTAATGCTCAGGAACACCCACTGGGAATGTGCATTTAGGATGTTGTGTTGGGGTCTGTGCACGTAGCTGCAGACTGCAGGGTGTGTGTGCAGGCATGAGGTTCAGGGAGTGTGGCACATGGAGGTGAGCACAGTCACAGCCTTCTGGGTGTGGGTGTGCTTGGACAGTCTACACATGGGGGTGGTGGGGCAGATGGACACAGCTGAAGAGGTGCCCGTGTGGGCACTGCCTCAGATAGACAGCCAGCTCTCTTAGCTATGCCCCTTTTCCTTCCTGGGGCTGAAGTCTCTTGGTCTGCTGCTGTCTTTGAACCACAGCTTCTGGGATGGGACAGATGATGAGGTAGGAACTAAGGAGGGACAACAGGTTCTCCAAGGTTAAGTTTTCTCTGGTACTAACTTCCCAGGAAAATGATTAAAAATCAATAAATAAGAATGATTCCAGGGACCTGTGTTGGGGGAGAGGGGAGAGACTTTGAGAGTTAAAAGAACCAGGCAGAGAGAAGGCGAGGGAGAAAGAGAGCAGGCCGCTGAGCAATTCCGTTGAGCCCGAGGCAGGAGAGCGGCAGTGGCAATGGCAGCAGCTAACAGGCTGACAAGTTGTGTATGTTTTACATGCCCATTAACTCGCTTACTCAATAAAAAATGCATAACTCCTACCACCCAGACATGCCACTGAAGGGTACTGCCCACACGGCCTGTGCCCAGCCAGCCACCGGGGAAGAAGCCCCAACCTATGAGTGACAGGAGGTAAGCAGGACCCAGAGGAAATTAGTATTCAGCAGCACAAGGAACCCAACCAGCCCTACCTCTTTGGGTCCTTTGCGGCTGGGTTAACTTCTCAAGGCTTACTACCCCAGATTGGGATCATGCTCTGCTCTTAGTGGAGCAGAGAGAAGGGATGGTGGAAAGAGGAGTGGGTGGGCTCGGTAGAGAGGGTGGAGAGAGGGCCTACTGTGTTGGAACTGGCTGCATGAAACTTGGCTTCCAGCGCTGGGATGGTAGATGGGGCTCAGCCTGGCAGCGTAAATAGCTTCTGCTACCCTCATGGATGTGCGACGGGTTACAGAGCATTTGGAGTGCTTGATCTCTATGCTTCTGAAGGAAGATAGTTAAAAGATTTGCAAGCAGGGCTTGAATGAACACCTACTATGTGCCCCAGCTATGCTGGGTACTCTGCAGGGCACACCAGAGTGGAGTGGGGCTAGGCTTCTGGCTTTGGCAGAATGCCCTCTGGAAGGGGAGAGAACAGGATGTGCTAGAGTGAACACAAGGTCGAGGCACCTGATCCCACTCTCCATAGTAGGTTATTCACCCCTTTAGAATCGAGAACACAGAGGCACAAGTTATAGCAGGTGCCCCCAACACCCAGTAGGTCGCAAGCTGGAGTCCCTCTCTCCCTAGGCAGGGATATCTTATGTGCAGGAGCTCAAATACAAGTCTCTAGTACAAGTTAAGGCAAACCCCAGTGTCAAACCTTTAAGCAAAACAATGCTGGAAGGCAGAGCATTGAGGTGCTAGCAGACGTTGGTGCCTCCCCTTCTATGCTTTCTTTTCTTAGGGATTTTCCTTATTTCACTAAAGTAAAGTTGGTTTGCAACACTGTGCATGTTTGAGGTACACAGGTTCACAGCTCTGCCAATGTTATCACTCCATACCCACCACCAGATCACCCACGATTGTCCACCAGGATCCAGTGGGCACCCACACTGGTAACCTCAGCTCTGCATTAGGATTTATTTTGGCTTAGTTTTGTTCCTGTATTTCTTGATATGCCACCTATGAGCGAGGTCATTCTGTATTTCTCTTTCTGTTGCATTTCACTTGGCATAATCCCCTCCAGTTCATGCTGTCAGGACGAAATTCAAAATGACAGAGTTTCATCCCAGTAATAGCTAAATATTATTCCATTGTGCACCTGTAGCACATCTTCCTCAATCACTGAGATTGTTTGCATAGCTCAGCTCTTAAGGAGAGAGCTGCAGTGAGCAGAGGCATGCATATAGCCCTTCGAGTTAGAGTTCTGCAACCTCCAGGAGTCCATCTTGAGTCTGTTCCTTTGTAATGTGGAAAAGAATCTTCTGTCACTTCTCTGCCCCCCACAGCTTCCAGCAGCTCTCTAGGGCCTTCAGGACTGGGGGCAGCCAGGCACCATTGGGAGGCCTCCAGGCCTGCCAGCTGCCACACTTGACATCTCAGGCTGACTTGGGTTATTTTCTCAAGTCAGAGGCCAAACTCCAGGCTCTGACTTGCTGTTGCCTGAAGGAATGTGCTGGGAGGTTTAGACCTAAGTGCTAGGCAGCCTTGACCGCTGCTTCCTCCTCGACAAGCACGTGTGTGAGAGAAAAGCCCTTGGAGCTGCCCAGAGCCAGTGCAGGGCCCCTGCTTGCCTCAGACGAACACAAAACTGCCTTCAAGGCTAGAGGTGGACTGAGGAGTAGAAGGATTTGATTTTTGTGGAGAAGACCCGCCTCATGTCTCCTCGCACGTTGGGGCTCACACCTGGGCCCTGCACCATCTGTCTGCCCATCTCCTTCCTGAGATCCTGTTGGTCTCTTCTGGTCTAGCCACCCCTCATAGGGCAGCTAGGGGCACGGAGGGCCCAGGGAAGGGAACAGAGGAAGAGAGAAAGTCAAGTAGGGAGACTGCAAGGAAGATGCTACAAGGTGGAGGAAGGCTGGGGTGGAGGTGCTGAGAGGACAAGTCCTGGGTTGCTCTCCTCCTTCCTCTGGTGGCCAGGGTCATCCAGACTAGGCTATGAGCAGCACAGAGGAGAAGCCCAAGGTGAGGAGCAAGAGGCAGGGCTGAAGAAGCTGCAAAAGCTGTGCTTTCTGGAACAGTCCACAAGCAAAGGCTATGCAGGTCAGCAGCCAGACCAGGGAGGGAGGCACCTGAGTGCCAGTTTTGTCCCTTCCTCCCTACCTGAGGTCTGCCTGAGGTTGCTGACCTGCTGCCCCGAGAGGCAGGCCTCCTCACAGCCCATCATGCAGAGGGAGAGTAGGGGGTTCAGAAGGCTGAGGTCACTTTGACCCCTTGGAGCTCCTAGCATGGTGGTGTGAGAGGCAGGGCTCCCAGGTCCAGGCATTCTCTGCTCAAATGTGTCGTGTTTATTATGCCTGGTTAAAGATCATTAAACCCTTTGTTGGGGGAACTGACTGACAAGGAGAGTGGATTAATATTAGAACACCCTGTCACAACTGGTGAAAAGGCGGGATTGATTTTATAGGGAGTTTAGTCAGAGCTGCGTGTAAAACCCCTGGGGTTGCTCTGGAGTGTATCCATCTCCTCCATTAGGAAGTCCCCGCGGGAATATTCAGCTGCAGTGTTTATTACCACCAGAGCTGCATAGCATAGATATACTATTAGCTGCTTCTACTTAGCTCCCTGGCTCTCAGTCACCCCAGCTCCCAGGGATTCAGCTCCACGTGCCCAGGTGATCACCTGGCCAAAGGAGACAGTCTTGGACTTGGCCAGAAAGTACATGCACATCTATGTGCATGTGCATGTACACATGGGTGTGTGTGTGTGCACATATAGAAACACACATATACACACTAGGGCAGAGGTAGATCAACTCTAGAGCTTCCCCTTCTGGGGGCAGTGAGGACAACCTTCTGTTTTCTCTGCTCAGGAATTGTTCAGCCAGGCTTACCTGTTCTCACATCAGGCTGGTGACTGAAGACTGAACCAAAAAAGTGAAGTCTGTCCTCCTTTGACAAAACATGAAGTAAAGCTTAGAAAATAGGCAGCCCCGAGAGACTGTGCCTCAGAATTCCCAGAGCTGAGTGATGGCTTAGGCTGAGGGCTCCTTGTGAGCTGTATGGCCTTGGGTGGGTCTGTTAACTTTTCTGGGCTTGGCTTCATCACTGGTTATATAGTGTAAGGAAAATGACACCCACCTCACAAGATGTTGAAAGAAGTAAATGGATGTTGCAGAATGAAATACCTGGCACATAGTTAGTGCTCATGCAAGTCGGTGCTGTTGTATCCATAACTGAATGTGCTAGGATGCCCTACCTGGGACCCAGTCTGCAACCATTTAATTTAAAAAAGCTTTTCTGGAACACCTTTACTGCAGGGGAGGTGGTCTGCCATGCTACCATGCTAGAAGAGCAGAAACACCACTGCGGAAGTGACCTTAGTCCTTTCCCTGGTCAGAGAGTCCGTGGAGCATCAGGGGGGCCCTCAGACTCCAGTGGGACAGCTGTGTGGCCAGAGTGTTCTGTGCACCAGCTGGGATGGGCACTGAGTTTGCTGGTTCTATGACATGGACCAGGGACTGGCATCGTTAGCCCAGCTGAGACAGACCTGGAGGCCAGCCCAGCAGACATGGTCACTCAGAATGGATGCCAGGTCTGGGACAGATAAGGTATCACACCAGAGATAGAGCAGGAGTTTGGTTATTTGAGCAGCAAAGAGGAAGCTGGTTTCCATCTGGGTCTTATGCAAACCAAGACTCTGAGAGCCAGGAGTCATGACTCACTTTCCCTGAACTCTGGAAATTCTTTCTATGAATGTCTGTCCCCACGCTCAGTTCTATGCATTATCTTCATAGTGTAGCATTTAAGACTGATGGCCCTGAAGCCATGTAGCCTGCTTTCAGATCCATGATCTGTCAATTAGTTCTCTGTGACTAGGGAAGGCTGTCTCTATTCCTTGGTTGCTTCCTCTTTCATGGTGATAACACCAGGAGTTAGTGCATAAGTTAGTGTGAAGCTGATATATACAGAGTATCTAGGACAGTGATTGGCAGCAAGAAGCCTTCAGTGTCAACTACAACCATAGTAGTCTTTTCTCAGTCACCTATGACACACCAAGTTCCCCTCAAAGTGAGGACCTCCATCCACAATTCCTGTGTCCACAAGACCCAGCCTGAGGGCTGAGCACATAGGAACATACAATAGGGATTTATTTTACTGGGGATCAAATAGGTTAGAGATCTGTCACACCTAACATGGTTGGGGTGACTTAAAAACTGCCAGGGAGCTTCACAATCCAAGATGAAAGCTGGAGCAAGGTCAGAAGCCAGGCTGGGTATTATCAGGATAAATAGAACTGAAGGCTGGAGTAGAGTTAGTGGTAGGGATTTTCATGTCTGATGAGAGCCCAGTGGTAGACTCAGAATCCAGGGAGCAAATCTGAGAAAAGGTTGGTAGAAACAGTGAGAAGATAGAGATCAACACGGTCAGCCTCATGAGAAGTGTTTGAGTACCATGCTGGTGGTGGGGTGAGGAGGGAAGACTGGTGGGGGGGAGGGTACATGCAGGTGGTCTGCCGTGGAGCTTCTGACTCCATGGAAGACACCCCAAATCTGGCAAGTCACAACTAAGGTTCTTGGAGAGAAGGAAACAGCAAAGGGAAGAAAGTTAATCAGATTGCAGACACTCACACTGAAGACTACAAGTCCAGATGACCAGGATATTAGAAGATAAATAAACCAGCACTTGTGGACTTCCCCTAGCAGAAAACACTGCAAAATATTTTTGAAAAATATTGAAATAGCACTAAAAGTTCAAAGAACAAATCAAAGCATCCCAAGTCCTACCTCCAGGAGATAATCACTATGAACATTTTGGTCAACACCTGTTGGCAGATAGAGGTGCTTGTAATCTCTAGCAGTCTTTCTGTATCATCTCAAGTGAACTTGTAAATCTAAGAGCAACAACGTAGAAACTCAGTTGGCTAGTGAATGCAGCTTCCAAGTGAACCCCTCCTCTTTGCCCTAGCCCCCACTCTCACCCTTGTTCCTTCTGGATTGCAGCCCCCCAGCCCCTCCAAATGGGGCCCATGAGACTGCAGGCATCCTTCACCCCGGGCACCCAAACAGATTCGTGCACATAACTTTACATAAATGGGCTCAGACTTTGCACACTGTTATGTTTTCTGATTATTTTTTTTTCATTCCACAAAATGTCAAAGCCATCTTTCCAAGTCAGTAAATATAGAGCAGCGTTATCATTTTTAATGATTGCATATTATTTTGCTGTTTTGTATGTCTCGTCGTTGTCTTAACCATTTCCAAATTGATTGATATTTAGGTTGTCACAAAGATCTGCTATTATGTCTATTGCTTCAGAAAAAACAGCCTGTGCTTACGCCTTTTTATACTCAGGTGATTATTCTCATAGGGTCAATTCCTAGAAATAGAACAAATAAGTGAATTCTCAAACACATCTTTATATTTTGATATGTGAAATTGCCTTCTGGAAAGATAAATTCTCACTCTTCCAACCATGTGAAAGATTACCCTTGTCTTCATTCAGGTAACCAACTGACTTGTGTTCTTTTTTAAAAAATCTATGGTAACCTGATTAGTAAAAATAACATCTCTTTGCTTTTCTTTGATTATTGGTGAGACGGAATGTTTTCCATGTGTTTATTGACCATTTGTGTCTCTTCATTTACATTTTGCCTGGCTAATAAAAATGGTAACAAAAAGTACAAGTCTAAAAAAATGCCATGTTGTAGAAAAACATCAATATCAGAAAATGGTTATTATGCATCCTGAAGTGATTAAAGTACAGACGATAGACTATTATAATATAATAAATATATGTATATATTTAGATATGTGAACAGGCGAAGACCAAAGACCAAAACAACACATTCTAAAAGTTAATAAAAATTATATATGGGTTGTACTTGGCAAACAGATTTTCTTTTTTTAAAAACCGACTCTTGGTGTTCATGTTTTTGGCAATTAGAGTGATTACTTTCATAATTTGAAAAATAAATCCCAGTGTTAATGAGGCCAAAGACATATCCTGGGTGTTGTCTACATTATTACATTGACACACAGGAGTAGCATTACATTGCTACTCCTTGTGTGTCAATGGCTCAATGAGCTAAAAGAAATCTGAAATATCATATCCTCCCTTCACCTGCCCTGTGAGAAATGAGAGAGCTGCCACCTGGAGCAGTTACATGGCACGGTCAAGGTCTGCCAGCCAGGGTGACAGGAGAGAGGTGAGGTAACGTCCTGTGAGGTGCCTGTAGAGCATGAAGGACACCCAACACCAATCACCAACCCCTTTTCTGTGGGGCTCTTGCCTTAGTAGGGCCTGGGACTGTGTTGAAGCCGCAGCAGGATGGACTTGAGTTAGACTAGAGACGAAACTGGAATTGGAGGTCGAGTAGATGGCAGAAATCTACAACGTGGAGACCTGGATAAGCCAGGGGCTGGCCTGGGAGTAGATCTTGCCTAAAGGAAGAGGAAGGGTAGGAGTGTCCCCCATCCAGGAATCTGGTGCGGAATCATGGTGAGAGCCCAGCATTATACTAAGGGGTCTTTCCAGTCAGGTTACTCTGTTGTCACAGTCCTGGTCTAAGACCATGGAACAGCTCTGGAGGTGACCCCAAGTCACCTCATACCTGGAAGCCCAGGTCAACATGCTCCCTTAAAACTCCAGATCCTCCCCTCCCCTCCTATCCCCTCCCCTCCCTTCCCTTCCCCTCCCTTCTCCTTCCTTCCCCTCCTTCCCCTCCCCTCCCTCCCTTTCCTTCCCCTCCCCTCCCCAGGAGACCTCAGAATGGGGGTTTTGTTTTGCAATTTCTCACAGGGTTTTTTTCCCCTTCCCTTTCTTTGAGAAGCCTGTCTGGAATTCTGCATGGAGGGTGGAAAGAGCAGGCGACTGCCTCTGGAAATCTTGTTTCCCCTGCCACATGACATCAGTGGGTTATATTGCAACTTTCCACATGGCTGCCCAGACACAGACAGTTGTGTTTATGAAAATCCCCTTGATACCTGCTTGGAGCCTCCCTGGCACTCAAGGCCCCTTCTCAGGCTGAGGTGTGACTGCCTGGAGATGCAGCTGACAAAGGGCAGCTGGGGGTGGGGCCTCCCCACCAGGTGTTGCAGGGGAAAACCCCCACCATCCCATGTAGCAGCAGTTGTGCTTGTGCTGTGCGTAACTCCAGGAGGCTCTCTGCACATCTTCAGGATTTTCCTGACATCACCTCAGGACTGCTTGGAGTTGGGGGGGCAGGGGAACAGCAGGACTTTGGCCTGAGGGTCAGAACCCCTGAAATGCCTGTTGGGGGTTAGGGTGGCTTTGACCATGTCGCCCATCTGGGTCTCACCTGTTCCCTTCAGTTCCCTAAAACTGAAAAAATGATCTCTGTTATCCCCCTGTGAAGAGTGGGCCTGGGGATTCAATAATAGAGGTTAAAGGGAGAAGTTTGGGAGAGAAGCCCAGCTAACTCTGAAAAGCTATGTCAACATTTCCTGCTTTATTTTCCCTTCTATAAAATAAGAGGGTCAAATGAGCTAGGTCCTGAAGTTCTTCCGATTCTAAGGGGGAAAAATATGACTTTAAAACTTTTCCAAACTTTTAGCCACTAAAATTAAAAGACCTTTTGCGTAGTACTCAGGAACCAAAGCAAACAAGGAGAAACTTAATTATAAATTAAGACTTGGATGGGTTAGTTTAAGGTAAATTCAGTCCATTCTGGTGCTATGCTCAGAAGCAGAGCAACCCTTTGGGCCTCAGTCTCATAAATGTTCCTTAAATTGCTATGATGTTTTGGGGTGGGGGTATCTGAGCCCCCATAATCTCAATTCCTGGTGGCCTGAGGCTTGGGACCCAGTCTCTACATTCCTCGTTTCTGGCTGGGTCACAGAACATCCTGTGTGGTTGTTGAGGCTGCACAACGAGAACGTATACACCGTGGACAAGGACAGGCCTTGTGCTCCTTGGGTCTCCCTGACCCCTGTACTCAGGGAGCTCCATTCACTCCCAGCCTTGGACATATAGAAAGTTCTAGTGGAAATCGAACACTCAGCACATTTCCTGAGCCCCTCCACCCCTGTGTACCCACCCTAGGGAGTACTAATAAACAGTGAGAATAACAGTTGACCTTTATGAAACTCCTACTGTGTGTGAAGTTCTGCTCTGATTGTTTTATCTGGATACTTCTCACCATGATCCTAAAAGGCATGCACTCCCATTTTTCTGAATTTTATAGTTAGGGTAACTGAGGCACAGAGAGTGTCAATCACTGTACAAGGTCACACAGCAAACGGCAGACTCTGGACTCAAACCTAAACATTTTGACTTCAGAGCTCAGGCCCTCGGCCGCTGAGCAAAGCTGTCTTTTGATCCAAATGCCAAGAGGAAAGAGGGGCAGGAGGAACCAATATATCAAAGGAGTATGGCCAGGCCTTCATCATGGAGGAAATGTGATGACAGAGTTACAGAGGGTGGGTAGGACTCCTAGAGGAAGAAACTATTCTGTAGTCTGCAAGAAGACATGACTGGGGCCCTCAACACTGGCAAGTGGCTGCTGTGGCTGGGTCAACCTCGACATGGAACCAGACCGAACTCTCCACTGCTTTTCACTGCCCCTTTCCTCGGAAGAAAGGTGGTGAGGCCACGGCGGAGCCCCCAAGCATCCTCTCACAGAGTGATGCCATCCTTCGATTTTCACTCCATCACCACGGGGTTCCTGTCTCCTGCAACACATTAACTACCTTCTGGACACCTGCTTCTCACACTACCTGTCAGGCGAGGCTGAGAAAGGCGGTGTCCAAACCATAGCAGCCCCTGGAAGGTCTAAGAAGGATGCTGTGGGACAGAGCCTGGAGCAGGTCCAGCGGGGTGCAGGAAGCCCCCCAACTGCAGTCCTCCCCGCCACTTCTCTGTTGCTGAATCCTGCTCAGGCCCAGCCGTCAGCTCCTCAGCAGTGATTTAGCAGGGGCGGCTGAGCAACCAGCCCTTCCTAATGGGCCTGGGTCGTAATTCTCAGCAGCTCTCCTCCTCTCCCCCACACCCACCCCTTGCTGTGGCCATTTCTCTGAGGCATTGAGGGCAGATTTAAGATCAAAATCAAATCAGATTCACCAAACAAGATGTCAGACCAAGCGGGAGGGACTGGGGGCTCAGAGTTAGAGCTTGGAAGGCTTGGCAGTTCCTTGGAGACTATTAAGTGCGTGTATTTTATGGCCGGACGCAATGCTGAGAATACTGTCCATATACCAATTACAGGAAACCCGCACGCATCTCAGGGATGCTGGGAGCGGTGTGGGTGATGAGTAAGCACCCATTTGTTTCCACAGGGTGGTGGTCCCTGTGCTGGTGGCACATGAGCTGGCCCCACCCCCAGAGCCCTCAGCCTGGGGAAGAGTATCCAGAAGGGTCTGTGTGTGCACTCTGCATCTGAAAGCAACTCTGCTCCAGCTGCATAGGCTCTTTGGTCACAGGGAAACTGGAAGCAGAGGCAGGAGGTGCTTGCCTGAAGCCACTCAGCTCCTGGGTGCTGGAGACCCTCTCTGGCCTCCTTGTTCATGACTTTGCAAGCCGCCACCACCCCTCACCAGCTGCAGAAAAAGAGAAAGACAGTTTCTGCACAGATCCTGCCTGCCACATACCTTTGCCAGTGATTCTCAGGGACTTTATGAGCCTCAGGTGCCAGTTAGGCCCCTGGAATGCCCTGGGGTAGAGCCCACAACCTCCATTTGGTGGGCATGTTCCCCAAGGTGAGGTGTGGCTTCTCCTGGGACCCCCACCAAGATACCTCGCACCTGAGTGCCAGACTAGGACTTCTGAAGCATGGCCCCTCCTCCCCGCTGGAAGGTCACGCTGTTTGCTGTGGGGGACAGCATTGCTCTCCATAGTGTCTGACCCTGCACCAGCCGGGGAGGAGGGGCAGCCACGAGCACACGCTGAACTGGCCTGTGCGTCCAACCAGCCGCCTCACAGAGGAGGAGCTGGTGTCCAAAGGTCTCAGTGGGAGTGACCGGATCCAGGTTAGGACCCAGGACTTTATCCCCTGTGCTCTGTGCTCTCCCCTCTGCAATTCGTTGCCTCCCCTCAAATACCCTAGACCTGGTCCTTGGGGATGATCTGGGAGGAAACTCTGCTTTATTCTCACTGGGAAAATCCAGTCCTGCCATCATCCTAGTCTTGGGGCCCCCGCTGCAGGGTGGGTGGTATTTAAAGGGTGAGGACCTTCTTGGGAAGCCCTGGGGAGGCCCAATGGGTGGTCTCATCACCTAGGCACCCCCAGCCATCCACCAGTAGCCCCCACCCCCTCCAGCTGTCCTGGAAAGTCAGCTCTGAGCTCTTGCTGGACATCTTGGAGGACCTGGCGGAGGCACAGGGGGAGCAAAGCCCAGGGGACCCAGCTGCTTCCCTGTCAAGTCCAGCTGCCCTGAGAGCTGACGGCTTGACAAGTGACATTAGCATAAAAACCTCGGAGGTGGCAGCTGCCGGCTCTTTGCCAGAGCCCTGGGCGTCCCTGCTCGGTGCCAGTCACTGTCACCGGGGGCGGGCATCTGCCAGCCAGAGGGGCAGGGCTGTCTCTCATGCCAGGCTCCTGGGCTCTGGGCATCTCGTGCTGGCTGGGCTCCTGTGGAAGCTCACTTAGCAGTCCCACAGCCTATACAGGTACCTCAGAGACCCTCCCCAGGGGGCCAACAGCCTCCTGGCCTTCGCTTTTCCGCCTCTCTGGGAGGGCCCAGATGCCCCCCAGCTCCCTCTATTTTTCAGAATGGAAAAGTCCGCTCTTCCAGAATGACTCAGCCGCCTTTCTCCTAGCTCCCCAACTTCTGTATTTAATCCTGTCTCTGACTAGCATACCCCAGCTCCCTCCTAATCAGGAGGAGAAAGGGAGCCTGTGACTGCTGCTGAGAATAGGGACCTCATTCTTGTTTGAGCAAGGGACACACTTTCTTGGACTCTGCATCTTCCAAAGGGGACTGTCCCTTCCTAATGGGCGTAGGTCACAGTTCTCAGTGAGCATCCTCTTCGGCCCCTGCAGATGTTCAGTCTTTACAGTGTGGGTGGAGAAGTGTACGGCCACATTCACCCTTGTTAACAGCAAACTGCAGTCCTCCAAGTCCTCTGGAGACCTGAGGACCAGGGTGGTATAAGGGGCCATACCAAGTGACCTACCCCCTGCAAGTGCCATGGCCAAAGTCTTGTTGCCCCCTCTCCAGCCTTTGGAGCTGGGACACCTTTCCCTATGTTTCCACAACACAGGCTATGAAAGGAGAGCAAAGCTGGTGGTAGAAAAAGCACAGCAGACACAATGGGCAGACGACTTGGGAGTCTGCTTTGCCTTGAGTCTGGCTGGGTGTGGGGAGGTGGACATTCACCTCCTCCTTCCTCAGACGGAGGCCTACAGGCCTCCTAGTTCCCACCAAGGCCTTTGTGATGGTTCATTACTTTGCCTGGAACCCCACATTCCTGGGACTCACGGAGTCTCCCCACACACAACTTTGACGGGAACACACACTTCTCGCACCGCTGTGATATCGTGTTCTTGCTTTTCACGGCCCCGGCCAAATGGTGAAATTGTATTTCTATGCAAATTCTTTTCAGATTCCAAAATATCAATGAATATGTCCTTCTTGCCTTTCTTAAGTCACTTTTCTAAAAATCCATAGGAATAAATCCACAGAATTTAAAAAGCAAATACCACCAAGTTTCATTAAAAAAGACATCAGACCCTGAGCCTATCTCTTTGACTCTCCGGAGACGGTCACCATCAACTCTTAGTTGTTCCAACTCTGATTAGATACTGTTTAGATATTATCTAAATAACAGATTCATGTGTCTACTCTTCCCCCATGTTTTATGACCAAAGATTCAAATATACTAAACAGCTGAATTTACAGTGACTATGCATACACCCAAACACTTAGATTCTACAATGAACATTTTGTTCTATTTGTTCTATCATATAACTTTCTGAGTTTCTTTCCTCCTATGCATTCATTCTTTTGGTACATTGCCAAGTAGTTGCAAGTATAAATACACTTGACCTCTAAACATTTTCCTATCATTAGAGTTTAATATTTGCCTGCGGTTCTATTCCCTACCCCCTTTTGAGATCAATTTTATACGCTGTAAAATGTGCGGATAGTAAGTGTGCTAATCCATGAGTTCAGACCAATGCATACAGCTATAGAACCAAACTGCCACCAAAAATCAGAAGGTTACTGTTTTCACCCCTGGGGAGGTAATGCCCTTTGGCACTTCTCAGTAAATATCAACTGCTACCTACATAAGGCAGGCACCTACTATCTTTTATTTTCTTAAGTCCATGTTTTGATAGAACAATTTCTGACCTGGCCTACTGACTTTCTGTTATGAGTCTTAGCTCATAGCTTTGCCTTCCCATAATGTACTTATATCACACTTAAAAATTCAATCAATGCTTTCTTTTTATTCAGCAATAGGTAAAAAATGCCTGTGCCTGGGATGACACTTTACAATGATTATGTTTCCTTTCTTGTATAACTTTAAGCTTTTCCTCATTTTTTGCTTTCTTCTCTATGGTTGTATCATAATTGTTTCCTTTAGGATTCAACAGAATTAGAAAAACCTTTTCAATACTATTTGTTACATGAGCAAATAGTATCAAATAATCTATAACTTACAGTGTTTCAAGGATACTGTCCTCCCATCCACTGAAGGTGACCCCCCTGTAGTTTCTTTTCTGGAAGCATTTAGGAGTCTCTCAACTCTGTCTGAAATGCCATGATTACATGCCTTGGCATTTTAATGACCCTTCAGTCTGGAAATCAACATCTCTCAGTTCTGGGAAATTTTCTTCTATTATTTCTTTGATAATTATCTCCTCCATTATCTGTGGGCCTCTCTCTAGTTTCTGGTGACCAATTGCAGGACCTTCTCATCCTTTAATGTTTTCATTTTCTTTTCCATTATCTGCCTTTCTCATATTTCTTTCTGCTTCACTTTTGAGGAAATTTCCTCTATTTTATCTTCCAGAACTTTTATTGAGTTTTTGCTATCATTTTTAATAGCCAAGAGCTCTTCCTTGTACTTTGATTTTATATATTACAGACTCTGTCTGTCTGTCTCTCTGCCTGTCTATCCTACCTCCCTCCCTCTCTCTCTCTGAATCTATCAATTTTCATAACCATCTTACCTGCTCTAATTTCTTATTTCACTTGAAATATCTTTTATCTCTCTGAGGATATTTGAGCTTTCCTTCTGCTACCAATCATGGCTCTGTTTCTTCTGAGTAACCCATCTTTAAAAAAAAATGATGAAAACTTGTCTAGAACCCTCAGTTGTCTATATTTAAGAGATGAGTTGTTTGAAAAACTGATTGACAGCTCTGTGAGCATGGTTATGTCTTGTTGGCTGAAGATTTTGCCTAGGCACAGGATTCTGGCTTTTTCTTTGGGGGACAACTCAGAATTCAGTATTGCTACCTACCCCCTTAAGATATTCAACTTTTCAAATCTGGTGTAGAGGAGAGATATGGGAATTAAATGATACCCTGGCTGCTACTATTATGAAAGCTCTTGAGTCTCTGTTCAATATGCAAAAATTTCACCTAAACTCCCTTTAACCCAATACTCTACCCTCATGTTTTAGTGTGCATGAACCCCTGAATCCAGAACGCTCTGGTCTCTTCAGAGGATGAAGAAGAGACCCTTCGCCTTCCTCTTCCCTGCTCAGTTTGGGAGAAGGGCACATACCTGATGGCACATTATGGTGAGGGACTTGCAGGTCTGACCAAGGCCCCTGTTCCCCCCACGTCTCATCCTACCTTCTGCATGTTGATGCCCCTGATTCCTTAGACCTTATAGGTCTTTCCAGGGGACCTTGTCTCCTTTCCCGGGAATACCTCCCTGTGCAGACAGAGTCTTTAGCGCTCCTTCCATTGTGCTAAGGCTGTTGTCATAGTTCCATTTCCTTTCCATCCTCCAGAAATTTGATGGTATTTTTCCTGTATGGTCGTCATCTCTTCCACTTTCTTCTTTGTGGTGGCTTTCATCGTTTTTGAATGTCCCTTTAGTGTGATTTCAAAAGTGAAGAGTGATAAATGATGTTGATTCATCTGTTCACCTTTAGCCTAAAGTCTGTTTATTTAGTCTCTATCATTCCTCCCCCCAAATTGGTCAGCCCCACTGACAGGAATTCTGTCTGCTTTGTCCAACATTGTTCTCCCAGAAACTAGCAGAATGCCCTGCTTTTACTAGGTTCTTAGAAAATAGATATTGACTAAATTAAACATTTGGAGGGTGGGGGGGGGTCTTATATGGTCTCTGATTTCGTAGTGTCGGTTGTGTTAGATGTGTGGATACTTAGTCTCCACTAAAAGAAAGACTGGGATTGGGGAGGGGGGTCTCAGTTGCTGGTTGAGAGATGGTATGCCTGTGGTTATAGAGAAGGTAAATCAGAGGTGGATAATTTCCCTGGCCTCTGCTGACTCAAATTCTAGCATCATAAAGACAAACTCCACCCACTAGGGAGTTTGTGGGCCTGGGACACTGGCAGCTGTAAGGAAGGGCCTGGCTCCACTCTATGCCTATCCCACTCTCCCCTACCATACTCCTCTCCAGAAACAGGGGTTTCTGTCTCACAGCTAGAGGAAAGGGGAGGGAAGGTGGACCAGAACTAGAAACCTTTCTACCCTGGAGAGAGGAAGGGGTGGGGTGAGGAGAGGCAGGCCAGGGAGGACTAAGAACTGAGCACTGAGCCTAGATACTGGTTGATAAGCTAAAATTATAGCCATCGGTATCCTCCCCCCACTACTGTCTTAATGTGGTTTTTAAAATAAGTCAGCCTCTTTCTAGTTCTCCCTTTCCACTGTCATTTATTTCAGTTTTTATCTCCACAACAAAAATTCCTTCCAACTTTTTCCCCCTCTTTCCCTCTAATGCTCTTCACTTTCAAATGCTAATAATCTCCAGCTGTAAAAGGCTTAGAAGTGGCTCTAGATTGTTTGATCTTTGGCCTGTGATCTGCTTTCATCTCTCTGCTTTCAAATGTTACTTTAGATTTACTTTAACCTATTAACATGCTTGGTATTCATAGACACACACTCCAGCCCAGCTTCCCTGCACCCCCAGCCCACCCCCCCATTATAACTAGATGAGGAAAGTGCAACTCCTTGCGCAGACATTAACTTTCCAGCCTTGGAGAAGGAGGCCTGGAAGGCAGGGAGCTGTGCTGGGGACAGAAGAGGAGCGAAAAGGGAGGGGAGGTGATGAGGAAGGAGAGAGAAAGGAAGAAGGCAGCAAAACCCAAGAAAGAGAGCATGGACGCGCGGGGAGGACAAGTCCCCTGCACAGAGCACGCTGCCTCCCGGCTGGTTAGACACCAGCTAAATCTGCTCTCCCCAGAGCCGGGACTGGGGAACGGAGAGACTGAATTAGTGCTTAAGATTTCTTGCTGGAATGTCTGGCGTGTTCGTTTCCACAGGAAACGCGAGGCATGAATATGGATGAAACTCCTCACAGAGACCACAAGGGTATGGCTCAATTATTTGCCATATAAAGTAGCACATGAGGCTTCTTTGCGCTTGATCATTTCCTCTGTGTCCGCCTGTCTGTGTGTGTGCACGTGTGTGTGGGGGGCATGTGCGGGTGGCTCTGGGAAGGGTCCCCAAGCCCGTCAGGAGGCGCCTTTGAAAGACACAGTGTCATTCAGACCCTCCCTGACGCTGAGTACTTGGAGGTGGTTTGGGAAGAGAAAGCCCCACAGTCCACCCCTGCCCCCAACCCCAACACACACAAACACACACAAACACACACACACACACATACACACACACATACGCACACACATCCTCACCTTCACAGCTGTGACTTCATAGCCTCCGAACTAGTCAAAGGAGAGAGAGAGCGCACGCCAGAGGGAGATTGCAGAAATGGGAATTGTTGAAAAATCTGAGAGCAGGGACCACCTGCGTTAGCCTGATGGCTTTCTTCCCTGCTGCCCCCTTGTCTGGGGAGAGAGCAAATGTCCCTGTCTCCCCAGGGAAAGTCTGCATGGTGGGGCTTTCCTGGAAGGCAGGAGAGAGAACATGTCAAGGACTGAGCTCTGAGGGACTCTGAGGATGACTGGAGCCCACTCAGGAAAAACCGCAGCAGCCCAGAGTTGGAAGGAGTGTGCCAGGAAAGCTCTCAAGCCTTGGGTTGGGGACTCAACCCCTCTGGCTTCAGATTACTCATCGATGGAATGTACTAGCATGTTCCTGATCTCAGAGGGCAGCGACCATGGCTAACAGATCCCCTAAGGATGAGTACCAATAAGATTCTCTGAGCACCCATATGTAGCAGGCTCTGTTTTCAGTATGATATTAGCTCATTTAAACCCTCCATGATTCCTCACTTATTTAACCCTATGTAGTAGATTCTACTATTAATCTTACTTTACAGGTAAGAAACTGAAACAGAGAAAAGTTAGAGCAGTTTGTGTTAGGTCACACAGTTGGGGCTGGTTGGTTCATTTTAGGCTAATTAGGTCACTGGATCAGGAGAGCTCATCTCTTAGCTCATTGAAGTCCTCAGCATCAATGCCCCTACTGTACTGGCTTGGGTTCTCTGCTATCCAAGCCACACTCCTTATCATCTTGCTATGCTGCAAGGATGCTTTTCCAATGCAGCAGGCTTAAAAGTGTCAGTGGTTATTATCCACCTATGTTGGGGATTTCTGCCCCAGGGAAAACTCATGTTTGGAGAGTTGGAGACTCTGTATGCACAGGAGAAGGTGGGTTTCCTAGGCTGTCCTCCCAGCCAGGATCTTTAGTGCAAACCAGCATCTCTCTGTAGCCAGTCAGTTGTTTCTGAGAGGAAAAGGGGAGCGGAAGTTGCCTAGTAGGGTTAAACCAAGGTTATCGTGGGGGTGGGGGATGAGGGCAATAGATATGCTGAGGATCACAGTTACCACACCCTAGCTTCCTAGGGTAGAGATGGTGGAGGAGGCCAGGGGTTTACAGGGTTACACAGAGGGGCAGCTGCAAACTGATCCCACCTAGAGCACACACAGGGAAGCTCATCTATTTCCCCTGGTTCAGCAAAGCAAAAGGAAAAAGAACCTAGCCTGAACACTGCCACATGCCAGATGATGGGTAAAGTATTTCCGCACTTGGCAGCAAATTTCAAACGTCACACCAACCCCCTGAGTTAGACATCCATTGCATCATCATTTTGCAGATGCTGAATTGAAGTGACTTGAAGGTGGTCACACAGAATCTTCTCATCATGCCCACAGCCTCCTTTTGTTCTCAGCGCATATAGATGGATAACAATGATCCAGTATGAAACTGAAAGGCAGTTTCG
Organism: Uropsilus gracilis; assembly: GCA_004024945.1. Classification (NCBI taxonomy): domain Eukaryota; kingdom Metazoa; phylum Chordata; class Mammalia; order Eulipotyphla; family Talpidae; genus Uropsilus; species Uropsilus gracilis. The sequence continues at coordinate 26,554 of PVHY01015098.1, forward strand.
TGGCTCCTCCCATGGTCTGGGTACCAGCGGCCCCTCAGTCGTACTGAAGGCGCCATCTCATCAGCTGCTTCTCCGTGGCTGGATTGGGGTCTGCTTGTGACCTATGAGAACCCAGGTTTCAAGTTACTTCTTTTAATTCCCTTTGGGCTCTGTCCCTCCCAACTTGCCTGGCCCCAGAGAGAACCCTGCGTGTGGCTTGCCTGTGATGAGACAACTTTTGCTTACTGACTGTTTGTCTTGGGTAGGTAGTGCTGTGTGTCTGAGCCCAAGTTCCCTCTACCCTGAATACTGAAACAGTGGGCTGGTCCTCATAAACCATGGCTCCAAGGTCATGTACCCTTCGCATCTCCCTTTGAGCTCTTCAGAGGGAATGGGTAGGGGATGCTGGGTATGCAGGCATCATGCAGAGTCCCTGCCTTTGGAGACTGGGACAGCTTCCTGATGGTAATAAAGGAAGGGAGGATGCTTTCCTGACTCCAGAAAAGCCCAGAGGCTCTGGAATCTGCCCCTTCAGCATGCAGTTCTGTTTTCAGATGCCACAGCCTCTGGCACGGCCAAGGTCAGAGCACCCAGCTTCTGCTGTGCACTGTCGCTTCTGAAGCCCAGTAGATGGCTCTTTGAGTAGAGAGAATCCTTTTAGCTTGCAGTGGGAAACAGGGAGTTAGGGGCTTAGTTTTGCTACTCTGTTTCTTCCTTTGCTGCCAGTCTCACCCAGCAGGCCAGGAGGGGCAGTGGGCTCTGTGGGAGCGTTCCCCCTCTTTCATACTCATCCACCAGTTCTTGGTAACTGGAAAGAGCAAATGCAAATGGACCCGGAGCACAATACCAGAATACACTGCCACGCTTCCTAGGGGCTCACTCTAAGTTTAAGCCGGGCTCCTCCTGGGGGCTGACATTTTCCCTGGTTCAAACAACAGCTGCGCCTCACCGAGCTTGGCGAAAGGTGGAGGAGCCCGTCACTGCCACTGTAGACTCAAGTGAAACAGACAACCCAGCTTGCCAGGTCTCCCTGGGGCTCTGGACCACACAGGCACACACATCCACACAGGAACACACCCCTACATGTGCACTCAAGGGGCCCCCCACAACCGCATGTGAGGCCACATGTGTGCCATCCCACATACAGACAAACTCCCATGAAAGCCTTCACGCCCTCTTTCTCTCATGTATACACATCACATACACATGCTCACTCATGTACACCTATGCATGCCCTCCCAGGAACACACAGCCTTCTGTGAGTCAGAAGAGAGGGTCTGCCCTCACCCCACCCTTCCTCCACCCCTGCTTAAAGAGGAGGAGCTAGGAGGGGCTGCTGAGGCCTTGAAATAAATTCATTCTTAAGAGAGGACCCATCTTCCCCTTCAGGCTCCAGGCCAAATCTCCAAATGAAATCAGGCCAGAGAGAAATCAACAGCCGAGATGCACAAAACAAAGTGCAGAAGAAACTCTGAAGAAACGAATAATAATATGAAAAAAAAAGGCGAGGGTTATTTTTCAGCTCACTGGCTTTCTGAAAAGTAATATAAAGTTGGGCAGCGTCTTCTTGGAATCGACCTTTCGGAGCTGAGACCCAGGCCACACGCACATCTCCTTCCTCTCTTCTATTACCTGAAATTTGTATGGTTTCATCTCCTCTGATTTGCTTTCATTTGTGCGCCTGTGCAAACCCCTCTGTCAGGGGCTGCCTCGGAACCAGGCAGCCCTGCCCTGCTGGGACAAGCTTCTCCCTGGGCTCCCCGCTGGGCTGAGAATTGAGTCTCCACAGTTCCCCCCAATCTGGGCCCAGCCACCCCATTCGTTCTGTCCTCCTCCTTGCCAGAAAGGGGCTGCAGACCTCACCCCTCCCTTGTACTCCCCCCAGCCAGGCCTCCAACCTTCTTCATTCCTTCCTGCTTTGCTGGAAAGAGGAGGCTGGAGGGGCTGAGCAGCCAGGATCCTGGAGCATAGAGCTGGATGCAAGGAGCAGAATGGAGAGTTAGTGAGTGTACCAAGGAGCAGATGAATCAACAGATGGTTCTGCCTTCTCTAGGGTGTGGAGCAAAAGACGTTTCCATTCTAAAATGTCCAGGAAAAACATTAGGAAGCGGAGATCAGGAATATTCATAACAATAATGATAGTTTCTCTATTTCTAGCCTGTTGTCTGCTAGCAGTGAGGTTGGGAGCTTTCCTTCTTCCTCCACCTCCTGTCCTTGGCCACTGTCATTTACATGCATGCGCACAGACATATGCACACGTACTTTAGCATGAATGCCTCCAACACAGACACACAGTGCTTAGACTTGCAGCCACAGCCACACCTTCACAGTACAGCTACGTGTGTGCACATCTCTCAGATGGACTCACGCAGATACACACACACAGACATGCCCTTTCTTCTGCCCAGTCACCTCTGAGCAACCCTTTTTCCAGTCGCCTGAGTCTGTCCTCCGGGTCTGGGTGATGGGAGCACTTGCTGGTCTGGGTCCCTGTTGACTTTGGCAGTGAACACAACTAACACAGGGTGGCAGCACCTTGTGACTTCTTTGCCTCAAAGACCAATGAAATGTGTCTGGCTTACCCCAGCCAGGTAAGAAGGAGCATCTGGCACAATCCACAGGCCCCCTTGGCAGAGATGAGAGCTTTCTGGATGGCGGTGTTTTGTGTGGGGAAGTCGCATGGGCTGTAGGTGAGACCATTGAGTGTTTTTCTCCAGTAGAGACTAGTCTAGTCTAGAAATAGGTGATGCTGATGTCCCTCACCCGGTGCCATCCTTTGTCCTCACTCACATTCAGTGGCCAGAGCACAGGATGAGCTCGATGTAGGGCCTGTGATGTGACTTCACATGAGATCTAGATGACCGAGCGCCAGCAGTGCTAATCGATAACATTAGTACACCCCTGGCTGTTTGCGGAAGTGCTTCCTCCATTATGTCATTTCTGTCATCAGAATCACGATGTAATCTAAGTGGCACATTTGTATTAGTGGGCCTGTCTTATCAACAGGTGGGGATTCTAGGGCTCAGGTATAGTGAGCAACTTGCAAATACGGTTATTTGTCAAGCTAGGATAATTGCTGTAACAAGCAGCTCTAAAGCTTGGTTAGCGCAACAAGTTTCTTGAGAGCACCCCTCTTTAGTATTCAAAAAATACTGCTCCATATAGTATTTCTAGGACCCCAGTTCCCTCTGTCATGTGGCTGTGCTACCCACAAGGTATTGGAGTATCTTGATGTGGCTGGTGAATGGAAAATGCTAAAGCGTTGCTCTGTATGCACCAAGACTGGAGAGGGCACATTGTGTCTGCTCACATCTGCAGGCTAGCACATGGTTATGTGGCCACATCTAATGCCAGGGAGGCTGGGAAATATAGCCCAGCTCTGGGTCCCTGGGACACAGGAGACTGCAGATATTGGTAAGCCCTGCTCGTCTCCATCAAGCCCAGAACCATACAACTAGTAATGGTGAGATCTGCTCTCACATCTAAGTCTTTTGACTCTAGTTAAGGCATACCTTGGAGAGATTGCAGGTTCCAGATCCCATAAGGGTGATGTTACACCAAAGTAAGCGCCATAATTTTCATGGTTTCCCATGACTGTCTTTACACTATGCTGTAGTCTACAGAAGGAGTACAATAGCATTATGTCTGAAAAAAGACATCTTGATTACTACTAAAAAATGCTAACTATCATCTGACCTTCAGCAAGTCATGGTCTTTTTTGCTGGTGAAGCATCCTGTAGAAAATACAACTATCTGTAAAGCATAATAAAGCAAAGAGGGATAAACTGAGGCATGCCTGCAAATGGCACTGTCCCCACTTAACACTTGACCATGATGTGACCAGATTTCATCAACAGAGTACTCTTCCTTGGCCCTTGCCCCAGGTCTGGAGGTCCCTCCATTTGTGAGAGTATAGGGAGAAGTGACCTGTCTGCTCTTTCATGCACACTGTCTCATTGGACCCTCTACCCATTGGGTACGCAGTCCAGCCCCGTCTCCTCACCATGGACACTGAAGCTCAGGGAGACTTAGTAGCTTCTCCGAGTTTGTGGGGGGAGGGAGGCTACGCATCTGAGACTTTCCAACTCTGGTGTTCTCTCTTCCCCTTCTCGTCCCAGTGATGGCTCTCACCAGACACGGTTTCGGGGGCCTGGTAGCTGGAACACCAACCTTCTTCATCCTGCAGGGCAGACTTCCCTGATGCAACTCAAGTTGGAGGCAGTGGTGTCACGAGTGGCAGCTGGTGTGTTATGAGCTGCAACTGGAAAAATGGACGCTCCTAGGCCATGAGAGCTTGGTTGAGTGATGGCCATGCGCCTGGAGATAGTAGCAACACTGGGAATTGAGTTCTAGTTTATAATGTGAGCAAAGCTTCTTAGGTTAGAAAGAAGCTTTGAGATACATATACAAGAGATGCACATACAGAAACCCAAACACAGTTAACTGTAAATTTGGGTATCTTGCTCCAAGTCTCGGGGTTCAGTACCTCCACCTCTCCTCTTCCCATCCCTTACAGCCACTACCTTCACGCCAGACCCTGTCAGGCTGCCACAGGCCCTGGTGGTCTCCCCAACACTACCATGTTTCTTTTCAAATCCTGCCTGCACATTTCTGACAGCGTAGCTGGAATCACATACGCTCGGCATTCTGTCTCTTTCCTTATTCAGCAGCACTCAGCCCTGGCCTGAAGTGTGGTCTCCTTCTGCTCTGCCCTCTCCACCACCCAAGTGGCTCACCTGTGACCTCCTCCGAGCATGTGAGTGCTCCTGCCGCCTGTCCTTTTTAGCCCCTGCAACCCCAGCGCTGGGCTGCCCTCACTGCCAGCCTACCTGTTGCCACCTCTACGACACCTGTGTCGGTCACCGTCAGACCTCACCCTGACATCTTTGCATCTGTTCCCTCCTGCAGTGCTCCCCTCCGAGTGGTTTTCGAGAAGCTCTCTGACTCAGGCTGCAGACGTCACCAGGGTGAGAGGTAAGTCCTGTGTAATTTGTTTCCTTGGCTATCACATCCCCCGTCCAGAGTACACAGGTGACTAAATCATTCAAAGAGGACAAAAACCTCGAGCAACAGGCAGGGGACACTGCTTTCTGACAACTGGGGAGGCAGCTTCCACATCATGGTGGGCTGGTTGCCCCTGTGGCCCTATCTGCAAGGAGCCTGAAATCAGAGCCTTGTGGTCCTTGGGTTGTGTTCCCTCCACCCACTGGGAGGCTGGGACAGGCCCTGGTTTTCAGTGGGCTCACCTGGCAGGTGGAGGCTGGGCACGTCTTTGGGGATCAGTTCACATTGTGCTCTCTTGGCTGTGTGCCCACACACAGTCCTTCCATACCAGGCCCAACTGTAGGCCGTGGAGAAAGTAATAGATTGGAACCAGGATGCTCAGGTTAAGTGGGCCGCTTTGTGGAGCTCATCCATAATCCTGCTGGAGCCCGGAGAACAATACGTTAATTAGAGCCGACGGCACGGCTCCCACCAGCCATCCATCCTGCCTGTGTCTGCAGGGCCTTCCCCATGGACACGCAGCCCACTCCCTTCTTTGAAGGAGATTTATTCCTTATCAATGTTTGTCTACAAGAGGGACCCACTGGGGAGGGATTGAGATTCCAAGTGGGGTGGGACGTAAAAAGGGCTGAACTGAACCAACTGGCAAGGGACGAGGGGGTGTGTTTAGAGGCTGTGTGTTTCCGATTAGGAGGGTGAGGCCAGTCCACCTGGCTGGACAGGGAAAGAGGGAAGCCAAGGGAAATGAGAACTTGCGTAAATATGTCCAACAAGTGGTCCTTGTGGGCTGTTTAGCTTTCCACCTAGTATTCTCGAAGCCACAGATGATGAGGGAGAGAAGATAAGAAACAGATGAAGCCCATTTATCTAATGTCTACTCCAGTGCTTGTACTTACAAAGCACTCAAAGAGTGCTTGTTGAGTGAACAGATAATTGACTTTCATGGCAGCTAGAGGGATTTAAATCAGATATCGTGAGGAAATCCTTGCTGATGAACAAAGAGAAATATGAGCCAGAAAGACTCAGAGAGGATTGTGGGATTTTTACTCATGTTCCTTGAAGGAGAGAGAGAGAGAGCCCCTTCATTGTTCCTGCCCACCTCCATTTGTGGGGTATGGGAAATTTTGGAGAAAATGGGAGCAGGACCTCTCTCCTCAAGATATTGTGTGGCAGCTCTGGGAGGTGAGGAGTTGGCAGTCAGAGAGATATGGTCAGGCAGTCTGTGGCCCCCCCTGACCAGATCAGCAAGAAACTTTTCTGGGAATCATCCCATTCTTGTCACCGGTTGGTGACAATTGTCATGTAACCAGTTCTCATTGCCAGCTGTAGGGGAAAGCATCAGGCATCAGGCTCAACAGTCTGCACAGGTTCTTTATTGGTTTTAGCAGTTACACAGACACACCAGGCAGGGCCCAGTCAAGACAGGGCCAGAGCTGGGGTTAGGGGTGCACCTGGGAGGCAGGTGAATCCCTCAGCCCTCCAGAAATCTTCATTCTTCCTCTGGACTTGTTCTCTCATGCCCTCTCTGCCCCTTTATGCCCTCTCTTCCTGGCCCAGGTGTGCACACTCACCTAAGTGCATCCCCACTGGGCCACACAGTCATGAGGAAGATGCGATACCACAGGTGCTGGCTATACAGGCTAAACAGGAGGGAAAAAACCTGCCTAACTCACCCAAGGATGAGGGGGGTGTAAGCCCAGGACCTCTCTGTAAGTTCAACTCCCAAAGGGTGATGAAGGTTTGGAGCCCCTTCTCCGTGCCTCCTGGAGAAAGGGAGCCACAGGAAGTGAGCTGCTGGAATTCTACAGTGGGTACAGGTCAGAGTCTTATGTCCAAAGTGGGACCGCTGGGCCATCTAGGGCCTTGTTCAAACGTATCCCAGAACTACCGAATACACACCTGTATTTTATCAAGAGCCCCGTGTGGTTTCTGTGCACACTGAAGTTGGAGAAACAGCTCAACAGTGAATACCTGGGGCCAGAGGGGAAGCTGGAAGCAAAAAGGACAGACCCGGGCCACTGGCAGATGCAGGGCGCTGTCTGGATCACGTGCCTCGCTCTGAGGAGGACAGCCTGGCATTTTCAGGAGGGCACTGCCATGGTGGGCTGGAGCTTTAGTCCTGATTGTTAACTGCCTAGGAGACTTGGGGCAAGTCATTCAGTCCCTCTGCATCTGTGGTTACTTATTTTTAGTCTGCAAGGCTTCAATCAGACCCCACGATTCTTAACCCACCATCACTGAGTTGCTGGCGATGAAAGGCAGGTTCCTGGGCACCTCCCCAAGATTCTGGGTCAGGTCTGGGAATCTGCATTTCCAGCTGGCTCTTGGATTGTGCTGCTGTTGCTGGTTTGGAGAGTGCACCTTGGGAACACTGCTTCACCCTGTGATGTCTGAGGTCCTCTCTGCTGTGGCTATTGGGTGAGATTTTCATTTCCAGCTCAGCGTCCTTCTTCTGGCCAGTGACCTGAACCCGTCCTTGCTTCCAGCTCCGCCCCCCCCTCCCCCGCCCCAGGCACTTAGTGCCATTCTCCCAGCACACCCAGGACTGATGAGCTAAGTCTTCTAAATGCACAGAAAGGCAACACAGGCAAAGTATTATCGCAAGATTTAAGAAGAGTCCTACGAAACACAGCAATAAAATCTGAAAATAACTATCCATTTCCTACCAACAAAACATCTCATTTCCGAGTCCATAAATGCTTCCCTTCCCGATCCCCAGATCCATCTGTTTTGTAAGCATGCGTAATTATTAGCACCATAAAGTCACTTTCTGTACCTCATGTAATTATTGGGAGCCAGAATAATATCAGGTAAAGAAGGGGGAGGGAGGAGGCCTGCTTGCTGCAAACTCAGACAATTTCTTTAAAAGCAACAGTAGCCACATGAGAAGATAACGATTCTTTGTGGTGATATTACACTTCCTATGGAGGCTTCGGGGACAGCTTTGCAAATAAGGCTGAGCTGGTTCATCTCAGAGTGAGGAATAGTTTCCTGCCATGTACTGGAGATTTAGATCCTTCCGAGAAGTTGGGTGGGGAATCATGGTCTTCCTCTGCCATACCTCAGGGTCTCCGAAGGCTCCAGGGCCTGACTTTCAGCATGAGGCCCTCCTAAAGTCAGTTCATTTCTCTTTCCTTTGGCACTTCCTCTGGAGCAACAGAGTTTACAGATCTACCCTGAGATGTTAGCCAGCTAGGGGTTCTCTGTTCAGAAGAAAGTGAGGGCCGGTCCTTTTTACAGGAAGCAAAGAGGACATCAAGCTACTTTAATGAAAGAAGAAACACAGAAAGTGAGGACCTATGTTTTCTGTCCTATTGCTGTGGTCTGGGGGCGTGGGGCTTGCTATTTTGTCACCTGTTAATGAGTGAGTGAGCTCATGGAAGAAGCAATGGATGGATGGACGGACGGACGGACAGACAGACGGATGGATGGATAACGTCAGATGACGAGAGGTGCCACGCCTACTCCATGTCTTAATGTCTTGCTTGTGACAGCACATGGGACTGAATAAGGCCAACCAGGCATTACAGACAGGTTGATTTTACCTTCTACTAAGCAAAGCAGCATTCTGGCCATGAGACCTGTGCAAACAGAATAGCCCTCTCTGAAAGCAGGACACTTCTTGCTCGCTGCTGTTTTCAAACTGGCCCTTGGGAGTCTTTCCCATGAATCTCACCGAGGAGGTTGGCATATTAATTGGGAAGGAGGGGTGGGAAGGCAGAGAGAATTCATGAATGAGTGAAGGCTATTTCTTGGGCATTTACTACGTGCCCTTACTTCTATGACCTCATTCTGTCCACTCATCAAATCTAGGAGGTTGGTGCTCTTATGCCTATTTTGAAAGTACAGAAAAAAAGCTCAGAGGTTCTTAGAATCTGCCACCCAGCTAGTAAGAGGTGGAGCTGGGATCTGAACCGTGTCTGTCTGATCCCAAGGTCATCTACCTTCTACATGGACATGGAAATGCCACCTTGAGCATCACATTCTTTGCTACACTTATTTAACTGAAGCTGACATGCCTGATTCATGAAGACACCAGCTGCTGCATCTGCCAGCTGAGGTACTGGTTCTGGTTCTGGATCTGTCACTGAGAACTCAGAACCCTCTCAAGAGGGCCTGCTGTGGGTGGCACCTGGTTTTGAGGCTTTTGGTTTGAGTCTGGTTTGTATTAGGCTGCCCTCACCCACACTCACCTGCACATTCGCTGTCTGCCAGGCTCTGGCATCACTGTGACGGTTGATGGATTTCAGCCTCAGACCCGGAGTCCTTCTGTGCTGTGGCTTGCTCATCTCCTGCCCCACCCCAGGCAACACGCTGCTTTCCCCAGCCATTGCCCCACCATCTGCAGGGCTAACCCAAGGGGCATTTCCACTCAGCAGGTACATGTGGCTGGGACTGCAGATTGCTGCCTTGTCTCTCGCAATGGGACATCCCATAAGCGCTGGTGGTGTGGTCTGGAGAAGACTGAACAACCGTGCTTCAGAAGCATCTCTGCAGGCTGGGGAAGCAGCTGCCCCCATGCATGCACTCTGCCCCCATACCTGTCCCTGTTCTCAGGCAGACCCGCTCGGGATCACACCAGATTCCTCCCTCCTCTGCTCCATGGCCTGTGCTCTGCTCTCCACAGCTATGCGGCAGGAAGAATATCCCTGTGTGCTGTGGAAGCAGCAGGGGGCAGGAAGGGCCAGAGACAACATGTCTGTGGGTTCCAGGCCTCTACCTTCCCCTCTGTGATCTGCCCCCTGGGCGGGCATCAGCCTCGATGGGTGCCCCTGTCTTTCTTTTACCCTTCAGCATGGCAGAGGTACCCTCCCCCATGAGCCGGGGAATTAAAGCAGGAAGCTGGGCTTTGGCAGCTGGCCTTCTCCCTGGCACCCGGCCTGCTCTGTCTCCATGGATTTCTCTCTCAGGGAGTCACTGTTGCCTGATTAAAAAGGATTCCTCCTCACAGGCAAGGTGGGGTCTTGTTGGGGTCCACCTCCTAAGTGAAATGCAAAGTTGGGGCTCTCAGGACCCAGAGCATACCTCACAGGAAGGAAGGCCTGAAAGAGGTCTGGGGATGTACCCCCTTTGTGACCAGGGGCCAGGTCTCAGGGTGGAAAGCTGTGGGAGGGTCTCCTGCTCCGGCCCCAGGTCTGCTATCTAGTGGTGCCCCGGTGTGCTGGGGCTGCCACGCACTGTGTGGCCTAAACAGCAGCTGTGCCTGTCTTGTGGCTGCCAGGTTAGGAGTCCCAAATCAAGGTGTCAGCGGGGTGGG
>PVHY01015099.1:7743-24315 GCA_004024945.1 Uropsilus gracilis
AAAAAAAAAAAAAAAAAAAAAAAAAAAAAAGTAGGAAAGAAAAGAATTTCACCTACAGAATTAATTTGCTTTATATTTTGGACCATGAGTAATGTGACCATTTTCATATTAGTGGTGATTATTAGAAAGTTTAGAGACAAATGTATAGGCTGACTGCTGACTGACTTCTGTATATTCGAATAATAGTATTCCTGGTTTGACTTGTTTCCATGTTTTTGGGTTTTTTTTTTCCTTTTTTTTTTAATCACCTTCTAGTTTATTGTACCGACCTGTGTTTATATTTTATATAGATTTTAAATATTCTTGGATAAAAGTGGGGAATAAAAATATGTGTTACATTTGTAAAGACAGTAAAGCCAAGTAATAATTATAAAACCTAACACTATAGGGACATGGAGAAATAAGCACGCATACACGGCCAATGACAATTACACATTGACCAATACAATCCTGAGAACTGTATCTAATATTATAGGTACCTAAAGTTTTTGTACTTATGAAATCATTAATGAAACCTTTGGAACTATGTCACACACACACACACACACACACACACACACAAATAAATGAATAGTTTTCACACAGTTGTTTATAACTGCAATACAAATTAGTGAAAAATGAAAGGAACCCAAATGCACATGGTAGAGTATATAAATAAATCAGTTAATATGAGATGTTATAATTCTATCAAAATTTTTCTAAATAGACTAGATAAATAGAATTACATAAATGTGTATTATAAAAATATACACTATATCCATCTAAGAATATGTATAAACTGTGAAAAGAAATAAGAGGTCATGGAGTGTTGCAAATAATGGATAGGTTTTTCTCATTTGCAGAGTTAGTACAGTCATTAAGTACTTTTGAAATTAGCACCCTGTTCACAGAGGATTTGGAAATGTCAAAAAATTTTGAGCTTTACCCTTGATTGTTTCTTTATCCCTTTTATTCAGGAATTAAGTATTGAGGAACAGTCGGAGTGTGCTCAGGACTTTTACCAGAATGTGACTGAACGAATGCAGACTCGTGGAAAAGGTACTGCTTTGTAGGCCAACCATTGAGGAATTGATGGTAGTTGCACAGGGCCTGACTGCTCAGTCCCTTAGTTGCTGTCTTCTTATGGCCTGCTGCTTGAACCACTCCACTCAGTAAACCATTCATCCCACTGACATTCTGGTGCTTGGTCTTATACTTAGCGATGCCTTTAAATACCACTGTGTGTATCATTCCAAGATAATCAGAGCAATTGCATAATTTATGGACTCATGTTTATTAATAATAGATTCATTACATGTAAGGACAGAGTGATTAAGACCCTTTGGGAGACTTCTCAGTGAAACCCCCATTTTGGAATTACTAACAAAATTACAATTTTAGTAAGTCACAGTTAATGATTATGTATTAGATTGAAAAACAAATTGATAATTGCTGCTTTAGATGTAACTTTTAGAGATTCTTTTTGAATTTGACTTCCATTAATGTATCTGAGAACTCTGCCCCATATGTATACCTCAGAGACATCACTTAAAATTTTACTGTAGCCCGGGCAAGGTGGCGCATACTTGTAAGTGGCAGCCTAGGAAGCCATGACCGGGGCCAGGGATCGAGGTTTGAGTTCCACTGGGAGCACATAGCGAGATCTAGTTCCAAAAAAATATAGCTGGGTATGGTGGCACGCGCCTGTAACCTCAGCTACCTGGGAAACTGAGGCTGGGGATTGCTTGAGTCCGTGGTATCACAGACAAAAATAGCGAGACCTAGTTTCAAAAAAAAAAAAAAGATTTTACTGTAAACCTCAGGAAATGACAGGATTGCCAGCATTTATTCATATTAGGAATTTCAGGTGCTTTTCTAATGTAATGATAGGGACTTACCCATGCTGAGGTTTTCCAGTTAGTAGGGTGTACAACCTGTTTAGGTCCTGCCGAAAGAGTTTATGTTAGAGGTAGGGATGCTATATAAGGCAGTTGCAAAAGTAGAGGTAATTTTTTAAAAGGTTTTTGAATGTACCTTGCTGTGTTTCTGTTCCTGAGTGTGTTTAATGTATTTCTAGTAAATTTGTTTTCTGCTGCATGCAAATACTGTGAGTACTTAAAATAGTCTTACTTCTCTTGGGCCTTTGTGTCCATTTGGGTATTTCAGTGCCTCCAGAAAGAGTTGAAAAGATAATGGATCAGATTGAAAAGTACATCATGACTCGTCTCTATAAATATGTGTTCTGTCCGGAAACTACTGATGATGAGAAGAAAGATCTTGCTATTCAGAAGAGGATCAGGTAGTTGATTGTTCTGCCCTGTTCTCATATTTACTACTTACTTTTGGAAGAGCACATTGTAGGAAAGAGGGCACTGGATTTCAGACTTTGAGAGCAAACAAACCTAAGGTGCCTGCTGTCCTTTGCATTCAAACTTCTGTGTGGTATCAGGAAAAAAGAAATATGGTATTACCACAGGAAGAAAGAGCTCAAGACATCTTAATTATCCATCTGTCTCCTAAGCAGCTTTAGATAAGAACAATGTGTGATGTTTTAGATTGTTTCAGATCTCTAAAATTACCCCCAAATTGCTACAAAACAGGAGAAAATTTCACTATTTTCATTTGATTTTACCATCTTGTCAGGAAGGAAGTTGTGAATACTCTCTCGAGGCAATGGGTGTTAAAATTTCCTCATTTCTACCAAGTATACACATTAGTCAACATTTCCTCTAATCACACCTTTCCACGATTAAGGATTTATAACACTTCCCGAATCCAGGAGAGTCATCCCCAGTGTTCTGGATTCTAGTGGCAAGGAGACACGTAGGAAGTAGACATCTAAGTGTGGGAACACAAACAAGACTGAGCATGAGGAGGTATTTTGGAAAGAGAGAGGCTGAGGACTCCCAAATTGGGGCCCCCCAAACAAGGGGTCTGGTGATTGGTAGATCTGTACTTGATGGTGTCACATCAGAGGGTGAAGAGTTGATATTGGGAAGATGGAGCCAGAGTTTGGAGGCAGAGGTAAACAGATGGGCTTTGCATGAAGTTTCAGGGCAGACATATTAATGAAGCAAGTGTTGAAGGTATCAGCAGTAGAGTCTCTAGAGTGAAGTTGAAGGCAGAGTTTAATAAGACATTTGGTGGGGCAAAGTAGGGAGAAGGCAGCAGATTCTTTTCAAGTCCAAATCCTCATTCTCATGTATCAAGTCAGTTTTAGTATAATCTCACTTCAATAGGTAAAATTATCTTTTGTTTTTCCTGTGATTCCGCAAAATAGAAGCCTCATTTTAGTTCTAGTTACTTCAGAACTTTGCAGGGGTGATGTGCTTGGGGGACTTAAATGCCACATTAGTCAGGTGCACCATATTTTCCCTCAGCTGAAGGAGGTGGCAAGGTAAATGACTGCAGTTCATTCTGGCAAAAGAGAGTCATTTTTAAACTGACTCTCTTTGTAGAGCCCTACACTGGGTTACACCTCAGATGCTTTGTGTTCCTGTTAATGAAGAAATTCCAGAAGTGTCTGATATGGTGGTGAAAGCAATTACAGGTGAGTGAAACCAAGAGCCTTCTCTTTTGAAATTAATATATTACTTTATAAATCCATGCTAAGTACAGTATGCAAAAAAAAAAAATGGTAAAGTATTTTTAAAAAGTGAACTGCCAAAGATATATTAGAATGTAATATAGTGTTTTGTAAGAGTTTTGGTTTTATGAATTTGAACATTCAGATTAGCAAATAAACTACTTTTCTCTTTCACTTTCTGTGACCAAGGTCTTTTTTTGGGTACTGAACTGAAACAGGGTAAGTTTCTTAAGACTCATTGACATTCATATAGTCATAGTAATTTTGGAGTGAGGAAGGGAGTTGGTGAGCAAGGTCATCCCTAACCTAGAGTTACTTGTTAAAATGTGTCTAGTTGGTTTGTTAGAGATATACTTTGAATTGTTTTTCACATTTGTTCAAGAAGTAAATGAACTATTTCAATATTCTAAATATTGATATGATTCTGCCATTCTGACATGTCTAGACACCTAGCAAGGTTTCTCTTCCTTCTTAAGAATAACTTAGTAGAAATATAACACAAACGTTAAAAGAAAAACTCCTCATGGAGAAGACATCAGATCTTGGTCAGCTTCTCCTTAATTACAAAGAGTTAGAAAGTTGGAAAGTTGCTTTACATATTGTTAATGAAATTCTGGGAAGAAAAGTCATTAGCTGATTTTAGCAATTTTGGATGCCCACGATGAAGTAGGCTTCTTTGTTTATGATAACCAGAAGCTCAACCAGAAACGAGAAATGGGAATTTGCTTAAAATATTCTCTGAATTGGAAAGGAGGCAGGACTCTCAGAGGTAGCTCCAAGGCCTTCCTACTGACTGGGTGATCTGATATTAACATGTTTCTTCCACATTCTTAGGATTTACTTCTCTTTGTACACTTTAACTCTTTAGTAAATGCTACTAAGTGACCTTTTCTCTTCAAAACCCCCTTTGAGCTATGGAGACAGAGTCTAATTGGGCTAGGTAGTGTCATCTTTGTTATTCAGAGCCTTTCTTTGTAGATCCATGAGTTGACTCTTTTTGGTCAGGGCCTACTTCTACCCACTAATTTTTTTCTCCAGGACATAAACATTATAAGAAATGGAAGGTGAATGTCTCTCAAAAGCCTGACTCTAGATCCTGCTTTTTTCTTGAAGTTTCTTACAGAAATTTCAAGACCAACCAACATGTGTTTAAAGTACCCCATAAGAATTTATGTTGATAACTCTTCTGAAGAACCACAGGAAGGACCTTGTAAAGCTAGAAACTACATGTGCCAGACCATTGTTTATTTAAAAATAGAACTAAGAGGATTTCAATACATCAACAGTTTGTTAATAGAATTTGAGAAGTGAAACTTCTCTCAATGCATCTGAAATGGGGTTTTAAGAGATCATTTGGCAATAGAAATTCAGCCACAATGTTAGAAACCATCTTAACTTTTTCTCATTTTAACGCTCACATCTTACCAATGCAAGTGAAGATGCAATCTGCCTCTGAAGGACTAAATGTTACATGATACTTTCTTCCTAACCTGAAATTGTCGACCTAGAACAGGATAATCAAAAAGGACAATCTATAGCAGTGGTCTTAAATATCTCCTGTGGTGCTAGTCTACACTTATCAGTTTTGTTTATAAATAAATGAGGCGTTTTCCATTTCAGTTGAAATTTATCTCTAGAGAAAAGCATTCATCAGAAAAGAGTCATCCTATTTCTTTGATCAAAGAAAGTCATGTTAGACCTCCAAGATGATGATTTCTATTGTAAGAGGTGTGCAGTGAATTAAGATGTTGAGACAGCAAAGCTGACAGAAAGTATGCTAGAGGAGATTGCCATAAGAATTAATGCAGATCACGTCTCATATATGCAGGCTACTTCAAAACATAAACAAATACTGGAGGAAAAAGGGGGCCCC
The DNA here is from genome assembly GCA_004024945.1 of Uropsilus gracilis. Lineage (NCBI taxonomy): Eukaryota > Metazoa > Chordata > Mammalia > Eulipotyphla > Talpidae > Uropsilus > Uropsilus gracilis. Next base: position 13,182 of record PVHY01015099.1, read on the forward strand.
TGAAGTCACAAAGAAAGGTGGCCTATCCACCTCTAATTTTTCCCTCTGATGGCCAGAAAAAGGGAAGTCTAACATCTTCACTATAGAAATATATGTATTTGAAATAGTATTACTGCTTGCATGATCTTCAAAACCCTTGAAAAATGCTGAAACACTAAGATTTACCTTATAGTCAAATTCAGGGAGAAAAGTCTTAATTATTAGGAATAAGCTGCCAGATGTAGAACCCACCAACCTTGAGCCTGAGAAACCAGTTTCCTCTTTCAGGATGACCAGTTCTTGGTAATTGAGGGATCTTCAGGCTTTCTGGTCTTTCATCTGTGTAGGGCTTGACTTACTGTGCTATCAGTTGATGATGAGTGTTTAGGTTAACCCATCAGTGTTGAGAATAGGGGTGGGTAGTAAATGGTGGTCTGTGAAGAGTCTCTGTGTCTGGTGAACAGTGGGGCTAGTAGGAGATGCTGCTAGTCAAGTTTTGCAGCATCAGGTAGATCAAGTTCTTTTAGGTCAAGGGCTTGTTTTCTGGCCTGAAAAGGGATTAATATGAGATCTTTTGAAAGAAACTGCATAAAAATGGGGTGATAACCAAGACCTCTACTCTGAGGGTTAGTTAGAATTTAGGACTAGATAATGAGAACATATCTTCCTTGAGAAAATACAGGATCAAAGTATCCCATCATCAGTTTCTCTTAGCTCAAAAAGTCTGAGTATAGGAGAGTATAAAGGTCTGTGGTCAATGGTGAAAGTTTTCCGTTTTCATTTGACTCCAAAGCTTCCTGTATATATAGAGCCACCTTTATAGGAGCAGTGTTTCTCAGCCAGGTGCTAGTTAAACCTCCCTCTCCACCAGGAAACTTTAACCATATTTGGAGGTATTTTCTTATGTCACTCCTTTGTGGGTGCCATTGACATCTATTGAGTAGAGGTCAGAAATTCTACTAAGTAGCCTGTAGTACATACCACAGTCTCTTCTGCAATCAGAACAAAAAAAGGATCCAGCCCAGAATGTCAGTGGTTCTGGGATTGACAAACCAAAACCTAGAAGTAGAGCTTATTTGGTTTAAAAAAAAGCCCCACTAAGGATAAGTCTAGATGTCTGCTAAGGTAAAGTACACTCTGCCCTACCCTTCTTACTGACTACAAGTAAAAGTCCTGGACAGAAGACAAAAAGCAGTTATCTGAGGACTCTGAAAAGTTAATAATAGGCAGATTGAGGAAGGAAATCATTAGTAGAACCAGTAAATTTCCTGCTTACTTTCCCTCCCCTGTCCCTATTTAGGCTTTAGGGCCATAAAGATCATAAAACTGCACCCTGGGGTGAGGGGATCCAAGAAAATGGCAGCTACTTCTTCCAGGCCATAGGGGCATAGAGGGAGCAGGTAAGGGAAGGGGTTTGTTGCTACCAGATGAAAAGTAGGAGAAATCTTTGTGGATTCCCCTCTCCTTTACCCTCATGCTTTCTTCTTTTCCTATTTATGTACCAGCCATGCACATGGACTGTGATGATAGTCACAAGTGCATCCAGATAGAAAGTAGTTCACCTTTTATTCACTTTAAAACTTAAGAAAATAAAAATGAATGAGAAAGTGATAAAAAATTTGAGATAAAAATCAGTAAAAGACAGACGATAAAGAGCATGTGAAAGTAGGAAATAGTTTAAAAATCTTACTCCAAAGTCGTCTTTGCAATAAATTCCATTTTAATAGAGAAAGAAAAATAGACTGACATAGTAATAATAGTTACAACCCAGAGTTAAAAGATTAAAGAAACTAAATCATAAAGTAAACCAGAACTAATAATTCGTAGAATAGACATGTAGTCAGGGGAATAAAGGTGTTCGTAAGTGAAAATAAACCCTCTGCGCTGTCCAGCATTTTGGTCCCCACACACTTGTCTGCCATGACTGGTGGCCCTGGGACTGGCAGGATCCCCTAAGGAGCTGACCTCAGGGATGAGAGCTAAGAACAGAAAGAACTCTTGGGTGTTCACCAACATGCCACCTAAATCTGGAACTTAGATTATTGCTGGTGGCAAGAAATTGCTGTCAAACTTTACATTGAAAGGCATCCTCCTTCTGTCCTCTTTATTATTCTGGGGATGCTGATCCCTTGTGCCTGACTAGTCTCTGCCTCCTAGTCTTTGTGAAAAATAGTGTGCATTTATATAACACAACAGTAAGGGACAGTGAATATATTTTCTCTGAGAGAAATAAAATGCTATTTATGAGTTCAGTTAATCCCTGCACTCATCCAAGACTATAAGTGTCATAAAGGATGTGGATGTTTATAGAAGTGGAGGTTTGCCTTAAGCATGCATATACCTGCCATCACCTCCATGTGAAGGATTTCAGCAGCTGTTCTTGACATTCAATACAGAAATGCTTTGTATTTGCTTTCTTAAAAGCATTTTAAAAATTGAAACTTTATAAGCTGAATTTTACAATGCATTAGAGGAACAGAAACTGTAAAAAGACATGCCTTTTTATTGGCATTCGCCAGCAGTTTAGCATCATTTTTTAAAGTATTGACTTTGGTCTCAGATACTCTTGGTTTTACGTCCTACCTCTGTCTCTCACAGTCTCTGATTTTGGGCAAATCACCAAACTTCTTCAGTCTGTTTTCCCTTAATAATACTGATATCCATTGCTTAATCTGAAGATCAAAAGAACTGTGCTTGTAGAGCATGCTGTGTAGTGTCTGGCTCGTGGCCATGTGTTCTGTAAGTATGACTCGTTTTGACTGTTTTTGTAGTCTTCTGAGTTTTTCATAAACTAAGTTAACTGATGGAAAAGGGATTAATGAGGGTACCTCTGTAACTTAATAGAAAAAAAATCATTATCCTGATGCCTCTTTTATGTAGTTACTTTCTCATTGGAAGCAATGCCTTTTTTTTTAGATATCATTGAGATGGATTCTAAGCGTGTACCGCGAGATAAGTTGGCCTGTATCACCAAGTGCAGCAAGCACATCTTCAATGCCATCAAAATCACCAAGAATGAGCCTGCTTCAGCCGATGACTTCTTACCAACACTCATCTACATTGTTTTGAAAGGCAACCCCCCACGCCTTCAGTCCAATATTCAGTATATTACCCGTTTCTGCAACCCGAGCCGATTAATGACTGGGGAGGATGGCTACTACTTCACCAATTTGGTAAGTATTTGATTTCTTGGTATTATAAAAAAAAAGTTATTTATTTATTTTAAGACTCTTACAGTCCTGTGACATGTTAATGCTTCTGAGTTGAGGAGTCAGCATAGCTGTGAGTGCTTACTTACTGTTACAGTGACAGGTGACCCCACCTCCCAGTACTTGCCCAGAGACTGTGGTACTTCAATGGGAAGCTTGACAGCCACGTTAAGTTGCCACCTTCAGTGACTTTTATTGGCCGTCACTCCTTAAGGTCTAAAATATGAAAGCTATTGCTTAGTTGGGTGTTTCAACAATGACTAGGTTGATTCTTGGACTGTGATTCCTTTATTTAAAGACATAAGACTTATATTTTGTTTTCTTTTTATGTTACCTCTTAGAACTAAATGTTGAGCTATTTTACAGGATTTGCAGTGATTTTTCAACTGTTTTATTACGGAGTCTAAGCAAGAAAGTACTAAATTATGTTTAAGTTATAAGGTCGAATCCATCCTTTTACTGACCATTAAGCTTCTCCTTGTTTGCTCTGGCCTAGATTTACTGTGGTGCTAATAATTTTGAGCCTCAGGGTACCATTTGTACTTTGTTTCCTATGCTGAAAGTAATGCAGAGGAATGTGGGGAGAATGGGGGAGCTGACGGGTACAGAAGGAAGCAGTTCTGGTAAATTGCCTAAAAAGATGTCAAAACCCACACTTGAATCTCCAAGGCTCCAGAAGTTTGTTGTGATTTATTTTTGCAACCCAACTATATATTCACTTTTATACCTAATTTTGTGTTTGTCCTTTATTTTTCTTATCCTTCACTGAATTCACAAAGGTGTGTAATCTTCAGACCTCTCAAGATCCACCCCTTCCCCTGTTATTCCATCACCCCCTTAGCTACTTGTTACCATAGTTGCCACCATCTGTAGCATATGGATTGTATGTGGAGGTGTTACAGGCCCCCACCAAATGAGTGGCTATTGGCGTGCAATTTCTTTTACCTAGACTGTCTCAGAAGGACTTGGGAATGCTGTTTTGGGGGAGGACTTTCTTTTTTATCTATTGAGTAAGTAACTCTGTAGTAAGTGGGCAGAACATATACTAATGGTTTTTCCTGAAATATTACAAGCAAGCACTCAAATATTTAAAGCAACCCAAGGAGAGGACTGTATATGATTCATAGCTATAGGATCACACCCACCACAAAGACAGGGAAAGTCCTACACTATAGTCCAATGTGTCTCCTCTCCACTTTGTTCTTCTCCCATTTTTCTCCTCACTGCTAATCTCAGTTCTACAGTCAGGTTTCTGGGGTTTGTTATTGGTTTGGTTTTATATGACTTCTTGTTTTGTTTCTCTGTATTCCACATATACCTGATGCCTTCTGATATTGTTTTTCACTTTCTGACTTATTTTGCTTATCATAATCCCCTCCATTTCCATCTATGTTGTTGCACAAGGGAAGAGTCTTTTTTTTGATAGCACCCAGACACATGGCCCTGGAGTTCCAGCTACAGCAGTGCTGCTTCTGTTCTGCAGCATAACATGGAAGCAGGAGCCTCTGACTTCAAGGAATCATTTGGTTTTTGTCCACAGGAAGCTCTGTAGTAAGCAGGCAGGACATACACTAAAACTGTCTCCTGAAACATTTCACCCTGTGCAAGACCCTCAAACTTTTAAAACAGCCCAAGGAGAGGACTGAATTTCTGAGAGTCAGACTCATTGGGATTTGGCAATTAAATTGATTTGATTTTTTTTAAGGAAGGAATATTTCAGATGGAATGTTAAAGAAACATGACTGACAGTAAGTTGGGATTTTCGAAGCTGAAGTACATGGGGTTCATTAAACTATTTTATCTACTTTTGCTTCATTGATTACTTTTGCTTCAGTATTACTCAATGATAAGAGGATAATTTCATATGATTATGACTAATAACATTCTCTTCTCTTGTAGTGCTGTGCTGTGGCTTTCATTGAGAAATTAGATGCTCAGTCACTGAATTTAAGTCAGGAAGATTTTGATCGATATATGTCTGGCCAGACTTCTCCCAGGAAGCAAGAATCTGAGAATTGGTCTCCTGATGCTTGCTTAGGTGTTAAGCAAATGTATAAGAACTTGGATCTCCTGTCCCAACTGAATGAACGACAGGAAAGAATCATGAATGAAGCCAAAAAACTTGAAAAAGATCTTATAGATTGGACGGATGGGATTACAAAAGAGGTTCAAGACATCGTTGAGAAATACCCACTTGAAATTAGGCCCCCAAATCAATCATTAGCAGCTATTGACTCTGAAAATGTTGAAAATGATAAACTTCCTCCACCATTGCAACCTCAAGTTTATGCAGGATGATAAAAATTTACGTACATAGTATTTATTTGAACCTGAATTGTAGTTAGCCGTTACTACAGCCCACCCATTTGGATCTAGACTATAACTTAATTTCTTATAAATGTCAGAGCATTTTTAAAGGTACAGTTTGTGGGAATTGTTTCATTTTGTTTTTCCTGTCAGGGGAAGTTTAGTGATTAATAAAATACTATTTATTTGAATTAATGAAATAGATTCATTTGAAGTTTATGTAAAGATTTTGTCTAAATCTATTTTTCTCCATGATTTTCCACATGCTTCGCTGTGGCATTCACTTTCATTGGATTTGGGTAAATAATAATTGTCTTTTAAAGGATAAAACAAGTGAATGCTATAAAGTGTTTAAGGGAATTCAACGGTACCACTATTCTATAGTTTGAAATAATTTTGTAATTGTAAAGATAGAAGATATATTGATAAGTAAATATGTAATATTGTAAATATGTAAGAAAATGGTGTCTGCTGTGCATGGCATTTAATGTATTTTTTTTTTCAGTTTGGAATGAAGTATATTGAATGTTTGCCATTTACACCATTTTACTTAGTTTGCCCTACTAAAATGAATCTAGAAGTGTTAGATATACTTCCCTTAAAATGTTTCCATCTTTTATAAAATGTTAGCTCTAACTTTGAGATCCTATATAGTCAGACTATGACACCAATGAGGCTCAAAGTAGTATTAGGTCACATAAAGATGCTGTATAGTATTGTCATTTGAAAACCCTGAACCATGCCTCTTGGTACCTCTTCTCTCCATTTATTCAGCAAATATTTATAGAACTTGTTGCTGTGAAGGAGCAGACCTTGGATCTGGGTCAAAAGACAAAGGAATGAACAGGACCCTACTGGTAAGAGTTCATGGGGATCCCTCAGGGATAAAGAACAGGGGTGACTTTTGCCTCTGTAGCATACTTTCAACTATAGACAACCCCAGTGCTTATTGCATGAACCTCAGTACTGTTGATACTTAGGGCCTGAGGATTTTTGTGGCAGGGGAGGGGTGCCCTGTGCACTTAGGGTATTCAACAGTGTCCTTGCCCTCTGTGCCCACTAGATACTACTAGAACTATCCTCACACCCCCCTGCCACAATTGTGAAGAAATCACCTCCAGACATTGCCAAATGTCTCCTGGGGCAAGATCACCCCCACTTAAGAACCACTGACCTATTTCATAAGCAAGGGAGTTATCCTCCTGGTGGTTAATGTTGCAACCAAAGAATATTGCATTAAAAGCACAGTATAATTTAATTGATACTCATTCACTGAGGCTTTATAGCCACCAGCAATGTGGAAACTTTTCTAATACTAACAGAACCTTTCATAACCTAAATACTCCACTTATGATCCTCCTTCCTATCAGTGATTTGTACAGATTATCAATGTACTTGTGAAATTGTAATTCCCAGGGCACCATTCTTGAATAAAGTCACATGACACTAGCAGTTAAAAAAAGGTCTGCCTGCTTTCCCAGTATCTTCCTAGTAACATACTACAAGTTTGTAGTACAATAATTTGAGATTAAAACTAGGGTGAGTATAAAGCTTTTTTTTTTTTTTTTACTCAAGTTACATATAAAAGCCATCAAGTTGATATATGTATTGTCATAAAGCACTGAAGACATGAAGCAGTTAATGGAATCAGTGGATCACCAGGGTCACATGAAATATGATGAGTTACTATCAGATGTCTTAGAATCTGCTCTTAGAAACCTGGACCCAGGTTGATTTTAGTAGAAAACCTTATCTTTTTTTATTTTCTATGTACTTTCTAGGTGCTAATCCAGGTTATACAGTCTTAATTCTCCTGGAAATATACCATACTTTTAGTCCTTGTACATTATGTTTGTTAAATAAAATGTGCAGATCAGCCTCCCACAAAAGCCGCCCTCTTTTGATTGTTTTTGTTTAAAGTTGTTGAAATGATTATATATTAAGTATCTATCATATGTATATCATATACATATATCATACATATATGTATATCATATACGTATATCATATACGTATATGATATACATATTGGTCAAATCCTGCAGATATGGATTGTTACCTTAATTAGAGGCTAATAATACTCTTACATTATTAATACTATGACCAGCGTTTCTCTTTTCTCAACAAGATAGTGTTGATATTTTATGTTCTATAAAAATGATTGGAATAAATCTTTGGAATAAAAGTCCTATCAATAAAGTTTCACAGTCTTTCCCTCCAAATAGATCACTGATTCTTCATCTTAGAAAAATCTACATTATTTATAGTCACACACTACAAATTTTGTTTTTAAACCATAGCTATCATTTAAATATAAAACATTAAAGACATTCCAGTTAAAATTAACAAGAATGCTTGCTATCACTATAATTAGAATTGGTCTGAAAGTTTTACCAACCTCCCATCTTCAAATAGAAATAAAGTCGGGGGCTGGAGGAGTTAATCTAAGCAATACTGAGCCATTATATAGCTTGTGGTTGAGTAAATGAACATGAGTTAGAAAGCTTGAATTGGTTTTGAATTTTTACTTTGCCTCATATTTGTGCAAGACTCATACTTAACTACTTTATCTTTAAAGTGGGAATAATAGTATCCCCAACAAAGGGGTTGTTGTAAGGATTAAATAACTTAGAACAATCTCTGGCAATGCTAAGTGCTCAAGTGTCAGCTGTTATTTGTAGGTGATTTTTCTAAGTAAAAATGAGAATTGATATTGAAACATTCACTAAAATGATAACATGAAATGCTAAAATAGTCATTAAAAATTGACCACATGAAATTACTTCTGTATCTCACTACTAGCTGATTCACAATAGAAACAAATATAAATTACCTGGAAGTGGGAATTTTTGAGGTTCATGAAAAACATTTAACAAGACTAAAGATCTTTCATGATAAAACAAGCTAGGAATAGAACATAAATAAGAGGTGTGTGTGAAAAACAAAGCTAAGAGCACTTGATGAAAGACTGAAACTTCTTTCTGAGAGCAGGAACAAGACAAGGATGTGCACTTTCACCAATAAAAAAATACTCAAATTTTAAGTTATTTTTCAAATTTTTAAATATTTAAAAGTGCCTAAAGACTATGAACAATTCACAGACTTAGAAATGGCCAACTAGGAGTGAAAAAATTTTCACATCATTATTAATTAAAGTGGTATAAAAAATGTAAAGTAATTCAGCAACAAAATACAGTTTCATCATATTGCGAAGATGATACAGCATTTTAAGATGATGAATGTCCAGAGGAACACACCTTGCTGGTAAAAGCACAAATTACAGCATTTCAGAGAGCAAATCAGTCTATCAAGAGCATTAGAAATCTTTTTACTTTTTGGCACAATAATCCAATTTTTAGAAAGCTATGCTAAGAACCGTAAACAATTTAAAAATTATAAAAAATGGTGACTACAGAGGTAAAAATTTTCGTTGTTTGTTTTAGCGGGGGAATGTTACTAATGATGAGACAACTACCCCAGTGTAATGTTAAGCATAGCTCCAAGTTTATTTTATGTTCCCATGCAATGTTTAAGAGAAAACTACAATAAAATCTTATTACAAGTTACCATTGGGTTTGAAATTGCAGGTGGCTTTCATTTGCTTTTTAATTTTTTCTTAATTTTCTTGTATAATACCAGGATTTTCCTATGATCAACACAATGGAAAAGATTTTTAAGACTTTAAAGACAAAAATCTATCCAAGCCACTGCACCACATGAAACCCTAGTAGCCTGTATTAATTCTTAATGGAGCAGTTTGTAGACGTGACACAGTGCCTCTGAACAGGGTTTCCCAAAGCAACCTCTGTGTGGTTGCCAATGCAGAATGCCACCGCTAGGGATGGAATCACTGGCGCATTTTGACCCTTGGAAAAGAGTCAGGGGTTCCAAGAGTAAGAGTCTACAGAATTGCACTCACCAAATGGTTTTAACTGCATGTTTTTTGTTGTTGTTGTTGTTTTGTTTTGTTTTAATAATTTATTTATATATATTTCACATCATTTCAGTCCCTGGGGGTCACCCACCACTTCCCCTCCCTGCCCGCTCCAGCTGGTCCCCACTCTCCCCTTGTGTAGTTTCATTTGGTTGACCATATATTAGTGAAACCATTTGGTTTCTGTCCCTTTCTATCTGGCTCGTTTCTGCTAGTATGATTTCTTCTAGGTGCTTCCAGGTTTCCATAAATTCATCAAATTTGTCGTTTTTAATTGATGAGTAATATTCCATTGTTTATATATACCACATCTTTTTCATCCACTCGTCTATTCTGGGGCATTTAGATTGTTTCCATGTCCTTGCAATTATGAATAGTGCTGCAATAAACATCCGAGCACAGGTGTCCTTTTGTACCCACATTGAGGTCTCCTTTGGGTAGATTCCCAGAAGTGCGACTGCTGGGTCAAATGGTAGTTCCATTTTCATTAGTTTGAGGGTCCTCCATACTGCTTTCCATAGTGGCTGGATGAGTTTACATTCCCACCAGCAGGGTAAGAGTGTTCCTTTCTCTCCACATACACGCCAGCACTTGTTGCCTTTTTTTGATGTGGGCCATTCTTACTGGTGTAAAGTGGTATCTCATTGTGGTTTTGATTTGCATTTTCTGATTGCTAGTGACATTGAGCAATTTTTCATGTACCTGTAGGCCATTTGTATTTCCTCTTTGGAGAAGTGTCTTTTTAGTTCTCCCCACTTTTTGATTGAGCATCTTGTTTTGTTTTTGTTTAGTTGTGTGAGTTCCTTGTGGATCTGTGTTATTAATCCCTTATTACTCTTGTGAAGGGCAAAAATTTTTTACCATTTGGTTGGGCTTCTTTTAGTTTTTTCTTTTGTCTCTTTTTCTGTACAGAAGCTTTTTAGTTTGATGTAGTCCCATCTGTTTATGTTTTCCTTCAATTTTTTGCCTTCTGCGGATGATTCCAGAAAGGGATTTCTGAATTGTGCTTCATGGAGGGTTTTGCCCAAGTTTTCCTCTATGTATTTTATGGTGTCAGGTCTGATATCTAAGTCTTTCATCCCTTTTGAATTAATTTTTTGTACATGGTGTGAGAGTTGTCTTGGTCCATTTTTTTGCATGTCTTAGTCCAGTTTTCCCAGCACCATTTATTGAAGAGGCTATCTTTGTTCCAATGTAAGTTTTTCACTCCTTTGTCAATAACTGCATGGTTTTAATGGATCACAACCCTTTAAAAGTCAAGGAAGCTAAAAAATGTAGTTTCTTGCATTTGGGGATAGATTTTTAAGTTTGGAGAGAGATCCCCCTACATCTAAGAGAGTCAAGTTTGAATTAACTCCATATCTTGTGGCACCTTCTGTGGGGTGCTAGACAGGCTGGGTAGCGGAGGTTCTGACCAATTTTTTGAAAAGTCAGAGAAGGGATGGACAGGATAGTTATTTCAAGTGGAAACTTAGTCACTTTGTAAATACTGATTCATTCTAAGGGGTGTGTGTGTGTGTGTGTGTGTGTGTAAATAAATCCATCAGCACTAGGCTAGACTACTTGGTCTTTTGAAGGTTCTTCCTTTTAAAACACGTTCATTCTTTTTAAAAAAAAAATGATTCTAAGGCCAGGCATGGTAGCGCATACCTGTAGGTGGCAGCCTAGGAAGCCACGGCCGGGGCCAGGGATCGCGGTTTGAGTC
>PVHY01015099.1:24415-36980 GCA_004024945.1 Uropsilus gracilis
GTGGTGGCAAACACCTGTAATCCCAGCTACCTGGGAAGCTGAGGCTGGGGATTGCTTGAGTCTGTGGTACCCCGGGCAATGTGAGCCTGCAGTTCCATGGGCAAAAATAGCAAGACCTAGTCTCAAAAAAAAAAAAAACTGATTATATATATTTTTTCTTATATCATTGTATACCCCATAGTTCTTCCATCACTGTATCATCAGTGACCCCCATCATGTTCACTTTTGCTCCCCTCTCCTGATTTTATGCTCCCACTCCTTTCTTGTATGCATCAGTTCTCTTATCAGCTTGCTAGTTTTAACTTTTTCTTGTCCTTTTGTTTAGTTTCTCTATACCCCCCCATATAAGTGAGACTATCAGCTACTTTTTCTAATTTCCATTAGCATAATCCCTTCCAGCTCCATCCATGTTGCCGTGAATGACATGAGTTAATACATGTCCAGTCTATGCTTTACCTGTATGTCTAACCCAGACTATATCTGCTATACATCTGTGACAGGAAGAACTCAAAAAGGCACCTGTCCTGGACTTTACCTTCAACTTATTTGCAGTCCAGTGATAAGATGGAAAGTTAAATAGTTCAAGACATGGTTAAGTGTCAGTACAGCAGATGTGAAAAGGCACCAAATGTATAGTAACTTACAGGTACTGAACCTATACATACTAGCTAAAGCCTGCATTGCAAACAGTCTCTTTACTGTGCCTACCAATCTAACTGAGCAGGATATTGACAACTGATTAATTGAGGCATCACAGATGGCATCACCAGACACTGGGATTCCAATCCAGGCAACCTAGTTCCAGAGGCCCTGTGCTTCCTTTAATTTTAAAAAACTTTATTGTAAGAATATTTCTCTTAAAAAAAAAGATTTCCCTTGAACTCATTTTTGAAGTGCACACTACACTAATGTGACTGCAGATATGATATTGTCAGCAGATCACCAGAGCATATTCATCTTACTCAATTGGAACTTTATGCCTGATGGCTAAGAACACTCATTTCCCATGCCCCTAATGATCATCACCCCCAACTTGGTGATCAGCACCCCAACTTTTCATTCTATGAATTTGGCCAGTTCCTGTCCCGTAGGTTGGAGGACTTCATGCTAGGCTGGGCTTTCATGTTCAAAATGTCTTAAGGACAGGGCCTACTTCCCATGCACAGGTCACCTGACTTGGCAGATGCTAGTTCCCAGCAAGTGGATCCTTCTGAGGAGACCGTGCAGTACCTGCCAGCTATACTTTAGGGTGAGAACAGAGTCCTCCTCACAGGTCAGGGGACAAGTCTCCCTTGTCCTTGAGGACCAATGAGGCTAGTGGGCAGCCCTCTGCCTCAGGTAAGGGGGCTTTAGTGTGGAAAAGAGTAAAAGACAGTAGAGGAGACCAGGGAGGGGTTGTTTCTCCTACGCAGAGTCTCTGCATATAAGACAAGCACCTCCATTTCTCTGGTCTTCATCAGAGTCAGAACCCGGGGCAATTCCCAGAGGACCTGCAGCTCCTTTCCTGCAGAGGACACAAGAGGGCAAGGTGAATCTGTGTTGGGTTGTAACTGTTTCTGGAAACCTTTCTCTATTGACACAGTACCCTCTCCCAGCCTTGTCTCTGGTCTGTGTGCTCTGTGACAGCTTTATTGTGTCACTCACTTTTCATAAAGCAAATTCTTGTCCAGGAGCTTACAGGCATCTCTGTTTTCAGTTAGTCATGCTGGTGGTGTTTGCAGAAGCCGAAGTGCTTAGACGCTGAGACTGTTCTGGAAATAGCCCGAGACAACATCACTGAACATCACGTTCTCGCCTGGTACAGCGGGTGCCTTCCTGACCGCCACACAAGGGAGTATTATTATTGTTGGTATTTTACTCCTTTCCTGTTTGAGTTGAGGTGACTCATCTGCTTAGAATGTCTGCTGTGTGTCTCATAACCGAAAAATGTGAAAAAACACCCCTTCAACTTAATATTGTATGCTTGGTGTGACTTTGTTCTCAGATAATTTAATTATTTGTCCCGACCTTGACTCTATTGGTAAATGGGCTGAACAGAGCCCTCAAGTTTTACACTAGGTCAAAGATGCTGCATTGTCAGAGGTGAAGAAAATGTGCCCTGAGATGAAGCAGCCGAAGAAGGAGCATTAGCCATGATCTGCATGGACAGTCCCCATGCCATCCTGGACCTGTGTTCACCTGAGTAGGTCCAGCTGGGTCCTGTGCATAGTCACAACAGGGGCCCTCTCACATGAAGTGTCACAGGGATTTTTACCCCAGAAATCAAAGCACAGTTGTGTCAAGTCTCATTTAGAATTCTTGCCTTGTTTTTCCATCGATCAAAGTGTGTCTGCATCTCCCCAGATATGTAATTCAGAACTACTTGTAAATTAGTTCTGACCTTCATAAGTGAAAACAACAACAACAACAAAAATACATCCTCTGGGCCTTACATTTCCAGGGTTTCTGGGCCTAACAACTATGCCTTAAAATTCTTTTGGCAAAAGTTATCTCTGAAGTTGACTCAACCTTGAGAACATACCAGGCCAGGCAAAACGAAAGAAGCCTTCCCCCGGGTCTTCAAGGGAGTGTGCAGATGACTGGGATCCCAAACCCAAATCACTTGAGAGTCAAGTCTGTGTTGCATGCTTCCTCTGGCTTCAGCAGCACCCCACAGGCTGCTCTCCTCCAGGATGCTGAACTTTGGGTGGACAGTTTAAGTCATCCCCACGTTCTCTTCTGTCAAGGCAGAAACTTCTCTCAACCAAGCCTTCCTCTTTGTTGTAGAAAGATGGCAGTCATTACTTGAAGTTAAATTGGTTACTTACAAGACTGATGGGAATTGTCTCATCCCTCTGCCGTGTAATGTTGTTTTCACTGAAATGTCAGCAAAGTTAAAAGCAGTAAGTGAGGAGTTTGCATTCTGGCCATGTAGTGCCAAACTCTCCCCAGCAAGGTGGGGAGGCTAGAAAACCTGTCTGGTACACACCAAACCTCATATGTTCCCAGGTGAATGTAAATAACTATTTTTTAATGAAAAAAGAGAAATTCTGGGGAAGATAGTGTAAAATGACTTTACTGTTTTAACTATTTGGAAAAAATCAAAATTTTAAAGGTAATTTTTACTTTTTTTTAATATTTAAACTTTTTTATTGATTATACATACATAAATTTTACATTGTTATATACCCCCAAGGTTCTCCCACCACCCTGTTACCATGAACTGCCATCCTGATCTCCCATGTCCATCCCTCCCTCGACCTCCCCGTCTTTTACCTTATACTTTAGTTCTGCTGTCAGTTTGTTAGCTTGAACTTTTTCTTATCCCTTTGTTTGTTATCCCTCTATTCCATATCTAGGTGAGATTGTCCAGCATTTCTCTTTTTCTTTCTAGCTTATTTCTGCCAGCATGATTCCTTCTAGGTCCATCCATGTTATCACAAATGCATCAAATTTGTCCTTTTGATGGTAGAATAATATTCCATTGTGTTTATACACCACATTTTCTTATCCATTATCCATTTTGGGGCATTTGGGTTGTTTCCATAGTCTGGCTATTGTAAATAGTGCTGCAATAAACATAAGCGTATAGGTATCCTTTTGCATTAGTGTTTTGGTATCATTTGGGTAGATTCCCAGAAGTAAAATTGCTGGATCAAATGGTAGTTCCATTTTCAGTAATTTTCAGTAATCCTCCACACAGTTTTCCATAGTGACTGTACCAGTTTGCATTCCCATTAAAGGTCATTTTTACTGAAGTAGCAATGGTTGATAAAATTATCTAAGTTTCCGGTATAGAGTGTTTACATCACTGACATTCACTGCCATACCATGGACCCCTGACATCCACTTCTGCCCCTCAATGTCTTTTCTCTCTGGTAAGCACCAACCTGTTCTCCCAATCTAAGCACTACTTGTTTTGTTTTGCTTAGCTGGCTGATTTGCTTCATTTCTTTACCTCCCACAAATGAATGACATCATATGGCATTTATCTTTTTCCACTTAATTATTTCATTTAGCATAATCTCCTCTAGATCCATCTATGTTATTGCAAATGACAATTTTTCGTCTTTGTGAATGCTTGAGTAGTATTCCATTATATACATACATACATACATACATACATATATATATATATATATATATATATATATGGATGAGTGGACAAAGCAGTATAAATATATACATATACTGCTTCTTTGTCCACTCATCCATAAATGGGCATTTAGGGCATTTATCTTGGCTACTGTAAATGGTGCTGCAGTAAACATAGTAGGGGTGCAATGCCCTTTTCAAATGATTGTTTTCGTGTTTTTTGAATTAATAGACGTAGGATAGCTGGAGCAAGTGGTATTTCTTTCTTTCTTTCTTTTGAGACTAGGTCTCTCTATTTTTGCCCATGGAACCGCAGGCTCATGTTGCCCGGGATACCACAGACTCAAGCAATCCCCAGCCTCAGCTTCCCAGGTAGCTGGGATTACAGGTGCGCGCCACCAAACCCAGCTATTTTTTTGGAACTAGGTCTCCCTACGGGCCCCAGGCGGGACTTGAACCACGATCCCTAGCACCGGCCGCTTCATAGGCTGAAGCTTACAGGCACGAGCCACCGTGCCCGGAGCAAGTGGTATTTCTGTTGCTAATTTTTGAAGGGATTGCCATATTGTTTTCCATAGAGATGGCAGTTTATATTCTCACCAACTAGTGTACAAGGGTCCAGAGAGTGTCAACTTTTTATTCGACCCAAATATTTTGGTGAGTAAATGCAATTTTCTGTTGCCTAGCATATAAAAAATTGTAGTCTATGTTTATGAGAGCACAACTTAAAGCATTGAAATATTTGGATATATAAGTAGTTATACTTAATAATGCATTAATGAATTCATTTGACATTCAAAAGAAAAAAGGTTTTGTTTCCCAGGCACATTCCTTAAGACGTGCCCAGAGAACAGGGTGAACTGGAGCAGAATATCTACTCTGACAGATGGTGGGTGTGGTGTGGTAACATATAGCTGAACAAGTGTGAACTTATACCACTAAATCATTTGCAATGTTGTAAACCAATGCTAACGCAATTTTTTAAAAATTAAAGGAATTTATCAAAAGAAAAAAAGCAGAATTTCAGTGATTCCCGGGGTGGCCAGGAGGGCGCGCGCAGCCACCGCCCGCTAACAGGGAAAGGGCTGTTTTATACGAGGCGCACTGACAACCGCCAGAGGGCGCTTGCACCAGCCTTTCTCACCTGCCTGGTCTGCACAGAGAAAACCCAATGTGCTTCCAGCAAGTTCCTCCACTGCTGGGAGACTGAGGAGGTTCTGTTTCAGCTTGGTGCCTCCTCAATTTAGAAAAATTTCCATACGGTATTGAATGCTGAGGGCTTGAGAGAGGAGCCCAAAGGCTAAAAAATGCTGTGGTAGTAAGATTTTTTTAAAAACAGATTCAGGATTGTTTCTGAGGAGAAATCCCAAGTCAAAATTAAAGAAAGGGAAGATGCTTTTCGTATGAAAAGCACACACCCTAAATACCAGAATCTTCCAGGAATGAGATGAGGAGCCTAAGCCGAAGGTCATAGGAAAATGCCCATCAATTTTCACATGCTGTTATTTAGTTTCAGTGATTAATTTTTCCCATTAGCATTGAAATACTGAAAATCTGACAAATAGGTATAATAAAACTTACTTCAATCTTGTTTTGTTTTTGTTTCCTGTTTTGGGCTTCTTGTTCTTCTCCCCATTTTTTAAAATAAGAAACCCAATCAAAAAATGGGGAGAACTAAAAAGACACTTCTCCAGAGAAGAAATACAAATGGCCAACAGGCATATGAAAAATTTCTCAACGTCACTAACAATCAGGGAAATGCAAATCAAAACCACTATGAGATACCACCTTACACCAGTAAGAATGGCCCACATCAAAAAAACAGACAACAACAAGTGCTGACGTGGATGTGGAGAGAAAGGAGCACTTTTACACTGCTGGTGGGAATGTAAACTGGTACAGTCATTATGGAAAGCTGTGTAGAGAACCCTCAAACGAATGAAAATGCAACTACCATTTGACCCCAGCAATCGCTCTTCTAGGAATCTACCCAAAAGAGACCTCAGGGTGGGTACAAAGGGACACCTGTGCTCGGATATTTATTGCAGCACTATTTATAATTGCAAGGACTTGGAAGCAAACTAAATGTCCCAAAACAGATGACTGGATGAAAAAGATGTGAAATATATACACGATGAAATATTACTCATCAATTAAAAATGACAAATTTGATGATTTTATGGATTTTACATGAATGTACCTAGAAGACATCATATTAATAGAAACAAGTCAGAAAGAATAAGACAGAAACCACATGTTTTCACCAACATATGAACAACCAAACAAAAGTACACAACGGGGATGGGGGAACCAGCTGGAGCGGCCAGGGAGGGGAGGTGGTGGGTGACCCCGGGGATTACAATGATGTGAAATATATATATATATAAATTATTTATATTATAATAAAAATTTTTAATCTTAAGTATTTAGTTAATACCAAAAGCAGAATTTATTGTAATTTTATCTTCTTGCCTTGAGGAAGCAAACTCATCACTGGTATTTAAAAAATATGCTTGATAAGCTGGGTGTGGTGGCGCACACCTGTAATCCCAGCTACCTGGGAGGCTGAGACTAAGAATCACTTGAGTCCGCAGGTTCGAGACAATCCTGGGCAACATAGCGAGACCTAGTCTCTTTAAAAAAAAAAAAAGTGCTTGATAACATAGCCCCTTTTCCATGGAATTATTTATCTCATAATTTCTCAGTGTGCAGTCTTAATTATTAAAAAATTAATTTTGGGTAGCTGAAACCTTATTCAGAGGATCCCACTGTGGTGTTGGTGGTTGTTGAAGAAATTATCAAAACCACCTTCAAATTGGGTAAAAATGCAAAATTTTTGAATCAGTTTTAGAAACAAAAGCATGATACTATATATTTTTATTATTAATTTATTTATTTTTAGATTTAATACATTGTTCGTCTTTGTATGGTTGTTGATTCCCTTGGAAGTCCTCTGATCAACCCTTCCTCCGATCACCCCTTCTGGTCACCCTGATTTCTATATTGTTGCTGTCTTTTGGTTCTGTCTAGCTCTTTGAGCTCTTCTTTTTCTGGAGCAATGTCCTTTTCCTGGGTGAGTATGTGTGTTCCTGGGACATGGTTGACCATGCTGCTTAAATTTCCAGTCTTATCAATGTGTCAGGAAGTCAGTCCAAGCTCTATTGCAGTCTATCAGTGCCTGCTCCTCCTTGCTTGTTGTCTCCTCCATTCTGTTTTCTGTTGCATTTCTCTGTTTCATCACTTGTGGTTCCAGTCTCTGACTTAGGGAACCTGGCTCACAGCCATAGGGGACAGACATTAGCAGATGGTTGGTTCTGCTCATCTCCATTCTCTTGGCTTGCGGCTCTGCTGTGGGGCCACTGCCACATTTTGAGATCTTCTACCTCCTGTGGAAAAGACAGGGGTGGGAGAGGGGGTCATGCTGCTCTCACTGAAGTCTTATCTGAGCCAGGATTTTAGCTTCCAGCCCCCGGTGATGTGGTAGGTGTAATTCTGTGCTAAGTCAGCACTGTAATTGGTGTGACAGTCCAGTGTCCGGTGGTTGCATGACACTATATTTTAATATTTTCAAATTGATGCTTGCATTTACAAACTCATATACTACCAATTTTCTTTTCTTTTTTATTTATTTTCTAATTCAGATATTATTTTCTTCCTAAGTTTTACATTCATCACAAATTTCCACAAAAACAGGAAAAGTGAGAAATAAAATTTCCCCACATTTGGAAATTGAGCAATACCCTTCTGAGCAAAAGGATAAAGGATGAAAGCTCAAAGTAAAGGACAGTATACCTGAAGTCAGCCAAAATAATGTAAATATGGCATGAAAATGCATCTCCTTCGGGCCAGTTTGAGTTGGAGTTTTTGATTTTCCTATCATTCTTTTTTTAATAGAGGACGTATTATGCCTTAAAGAACTATGGAAATGACTCAGCTCTGTCACTACATTCGCTGTTAGTATGGAATTGAAACTATATACCTATGTGGAAAAATATCACACTAAATTTCATGCTTGGTGTTCTTGGCATCCTCCAGAACTCAGTGGCAAAAGTTGAAATACTGCTCTGGGAGTGGACTCCAGGACAGCACCAGAGGGCTTGGTGGCACTGGGAGTGCTGGATGTGGAGTATAGAGCAGGGACCTGGACTGGAGATTCGCACCCACCTCACTGGCAGCTCTCCTGGGCTGAGCTTTCTGAGAGGCTGTTCTGCATGATTGCACAGTGTTTCCCCAACTCATCCAGGCTTGTGATGACTTAAAAAGAATTGTTTTGATTTCCACCACATTTTAATATTAAGAACATTTACTATAAAAAAGGAAAGTTCTTATCTTTGATAGAAGGGCATAACCAATGTTTCACCAGAAATATAAAGAAACCATTAAGAAGTAACAAAAACCAAAAACATCCTTAAGCATACAAGCCAAAAAGCAAAGCAAAAGCAAAGTTGGAAGGGCAAATTTGGGGCCATTGCTGCTTGAAGAACTTGGTAAATGAGCAGTTTTAAAGGTTTAAAAGCAGGCTTAAAAGCAACATAAGGGTGTGGTGAAGTAAAGGGTGGCTGGAAAGGGGAGGCTCAAGAACCTGAGTCACAGTTTTGGGGTGGGAGCTGCTGTGGAAAACACTTTGGTGTTTGTTTTAATCAGACAGAAATTTGTTAATCTGCATTTTTTCACCTCTTAGGTAAATAAACAACAACAACAAAAAACCCAAAAGTTGAGAACACACTGTCAGCAAGACTGAGGGGAGTCAGGCATTCTCACACGTGAGTGTGAGTGTGCAAATATAAATCATGTAGCTTTTATGGGAGGCAGCCTAGTGAAATTAGATGTAGATGCTGTTAACTCCACATTCCACAGAACAGGTTAAAACTAGGGTATTGACAGGGTACTTGCATCATAGGGAATGCAAATATTTACTTGCTTGTGTGTTTGCATAAAGAACCACCAGAAAGACACATATGAAACTAAGAACAGATTTCAGAACAGCAGAAGACTGAAAATAACTATTTTATTTTTTTAAAGCAGTTTTAGGTTCATAGGAAACTTGAGCAGAAGGTATAGTTTCCCATACAAGCCCTTCACTTAGACATACAAAGCGTCTCCAATGTCTACACCCCAATCTAGAGTATTTGTTACAGCAGATAACACAACAGTGCAAAGTTTATAGCCCAAGTTTTGGTTCACTCTTGACTTTACATTCTATGAGTCTTGGGAGCATTTATGATGATGTGTGTGCACATTTAAGTGTTATACAGTTAATTTCACTTTCAAATTCTCTGAGTTCATCCTTCCCTCCTGCCTAAATCCTGGTAACCACTATTTTTTTGTTTTTATTGAAATGTCATTGGTTTATAACATTATATAGGTTCCTGGTGTTTACCATTATAAATTAATATCTGTACATGGTACATTAGGTTTGCCACCAGAAATGATTGATCTTTTTGTCCTCATCATTCTAGAGTGTCACACAATTGGTATCTTACAGTGTGAAGCCCTTTCAGATTGGTTTCTTTTATTCAGTAATATACATTTAGACTTCTCCCCAAGTCTTCTCAAGACTTGATGCTGATTTCTTTATAACCCTAAATGCTGTTTCATTATCTGGATGGAGACATCCTGGTTACTTCCAAGAAGTGATGAGTAAAACCAGTATAGAGGTCAGTGTATAGGCTTTTGTGTGGATAAGTTTTCAACTCTTTGAGCACATACTAAGGAGCTCAATTGTTGGATCTCATGGTAAGAGTGTGTCTAGTTTTGTAAGAATCACTGAACTGTCTTTCAAAATGGCCATACCATTTTGCATCCCCTGTTGCTCCATGTCTTCACCAGCAGTTGGTGTTGTTGGTGATCTGATTCTGAGTGCTGTCACACTCGTTTTCACTTACATTTCCCTGGTGATGCATGATGTGGAGTATCTTTTCATATACACATTTACCATCTCCAGATAGTCTCCAGTGTACATGTTAAGATCTCCAGCCCATTTTCAAATCAGGTTTTTTTGTCTTCTTATTGTTGTATTTGAAGAGCTCTTTGTGTATTTTGGATAACAGTCCTTTAGGTGTATTTTTACAAATATTTTCTCCCAGTCTGAGACTTTCTTGTTCTCTTGATGAGGATGACTTGTTTGTTTTTGCTCCCTAATGTTTGATTTGAAGCATGGAAGTCCACAACTTAATTGCATGGTTTAAAAGGAAAAAAGTGACTGTTGAGAATTTGCTCTGAAAAAAAACTGAAACGGATGCAATAAAGTTTACTTTATATATAATAACAAAAAGCTATAATTGCATCTAAGTATTCATTGCTGGGATAAACTAATGAGTGAAGTGTTGATGAAGAGGAGTTTTGATATAAATTTTGGGTATAAATTTTCTAACAAAATTACACATCAACAGTCATGACATCTTTTAATTCATTCCTAGTTTTATGAAACCATTATAAATATGATCATGTTTTAAATAAAAAGTATTTGAGGACCTCAAAAAACTTCCCAATGTACTAACTTAATTATTTTTCTTATTTGAAGAACCTATAATAGCACCTCTTGTTTATTTTCTCCCCTTCAAATGTAACCGTGCTAACCTTCTAAAGTCCTTTCCATGATATGAGTGGTTTGAATATTTCTTCAATATGGAGTCTCTTTGCATCTTGTGATCTTATGCTTCATAAATAATCCACAACAGAGACAAGACAGTTAGAAGGAGAGCAAAGAGTATACACACACTGAGGTAAGAAAGGACGGAATTTGAAAACATCCTCCAGTGAGAAATCCTTCCAAGGAAAGTATTTGTGTCTGTGTATCTTGTGGAGATTAGGCGTGGGTTAAGGAGATGTATATGGATGCCACTGATGTGACAAAGCTATCACAGTGATCAGTCATCTAAGTGACGAGTTCTTCAGTGAGTGTATTAATGACAGAGGCTACTTCTCTCACTATCATCCCACCCATGGGGGACCTGGAACAGTGAGGAACCAATGGGTTCTTCCCAATTGTTCAGTGTGAATTGATAGTCTGTTAGCACCAAGAATGGTGTTTTCTTGCCCTCATACCACCAAGGCCTTAAGAGTTGTTTCTGCAATCTTTTCCACAATAGACAAAACCTCTGAGGACCTTTCTGCTCCCTTCTGAGAAGGAAAGCTTTTCTAGGAGCAAGCATGCATCTGATCGTTCCTCTTAGCTTTGTAATGCGCAGAATTGACACCTGACCCTAGTAAATAGCTGTGTTTTGTTGTTGTTTTGTTTTGTTTATTACTTGCTAAGGGATTTTAAGAATGGTTCATGCTTATATTTGGGGGATATTACCCCAAATATAAGCGGCCCTAGAGAGGTAACAAGGCAACTGGAAATGTCCTGAGCATCTTGATCTGGTAGGTGATTCCAGAGGCATGCACATGAGAAAGTTTCTTTGACCTGATCAGGGCATGGTGGCACATGTCTGTAATCCAGGCGCTGGGAGGCAAAGAGGCCAGGGATAGCTTGAGTTCTCCAGTTCGAGACTACCACGGGCAATATAGCGAGATCTAGACTCCAAAAAGCAGCCGGGTGTGGTAGCAGGCGCCTGTAATCCCAGCTACTTGAGAGGTTGATACTGGGGATTGCTGGAGTCTGTGGGATCAGGACTACCCTGAGCAATATAGCGAGACCTAGTCTTGAAACTGGGTGCCCCTCCCTCCTTGGGCTGTGGCAGTTAAACTGACAGATGAAGGAGTTGGAACAGGAGTTGGGCCAGAAGCAGAGGGATGGGAAAGAGTTGGAAAAAGTGAAGCATGTGGTGAGGAGGAGCCTTGGTGGCCGGCAGAAGAGTGGCAGGTGTGGAGAGTGTGGCGCTGCAGCAAGGTGATATGGAAAGCTGGTACCTGGAGATGGCCAGGAATTTGGAAAGCTGATTTGTGCATCAGCAATTGTGGAAGAAGTTTGAACCACCTTGGAGAAGTGGAGCAGTGCGTTAACACTGGGGAGAAAAGAAGAAAAGAGAAGATGCCGGAGAAAGGACTGGGGTTTGTGAAAGTGCCTACGACTGAGATTTGGAGGGGCAAAGGGGTATCATCTTGGACTGTGTTTAGGACTTTTGGACTATAGGGTCAGTGGAGTAAGATAACTGGTCATTTGTGGCTTAAAAATTTTTTTTTTATTTCCTTGGTTAACTTTCCTTGTTAGTAGTTTTCTTGGTTAACTTTCCTTGTTAATAAAAGCCCTTGTTAAACTGCATTTTTATTTATTTATTTATTTTGAGACTAGGTCTCGCTATTTTTGCTCATGGAACCATAAGCTCTCGTTGCCCGGGGTACCACAGACTCAAGCAATTCCCAGCCTCAGCTTCCAAGGTAGCTGGGATTATAGGCGCATGCCACCACGCCCAGATATTTTTTTGGAACTAGGTCTCACTACAGGCCCCAGGTGGGACTCGAACCGCGATCCCTAGCCCCGGCCGCTTCATAGGCTGAAGCTTACAGGCATGAGCCACCGTGCCCATTTTGAGTGGCAACTGCTATG
>PVHY01015100.1:0-36753 GCA_004024945.1 Uropsilus gracilis
AAAAAAAAAAAAAAAAAAAAAAAAAAAGGAATAAATTCCTTTCCCCTGGACTACCCTGTTAAAAGTTCTATAATTTCTCACAGTCACTCCACACCCATCTCTCCACATCTTTGTTTACCGCTCCAAGAAAAAAAAAAGTTACAACAAAACTCTTATCATGCCCTATATAGTATGAAAAAGGCATTCTCATACATAATCTCATTACCTTATTAACTCTGAGAAATAAGCAGTTCAAGCCCCATTTTCATGCACAATTTACAGTTGAGTGAAACTTAGGCTCCAGAAGTCTACATAATTCACCAAAAGGTACAGAGCACTAGTGGATGACTGAGTCCCCATACACCTGTTCTCATTGCTTCCTTTCTCTGTGATCCCATTGCTACTCCCCTGTCCATGAGGACCTACTCTGAAGTACATCAGGTTATCACGTGATATAAGCCGCTCTGAGAGTTCTTTTCTCTTAAAATGTTCTTTTCCAGACCTTCTTCATTTCCAGAACACCCTGCCTTAGAGACATTTATCCAAGAAAAGTTTTCAGGAACCCCTTGGAAAATGAGACCACAGATTAACCCATTCACTCAATCCAGATCCCCTTATCTGAGACTTCTTTGGAACAGGAACACTGTTTAAGAAAGTTAAGTGAAAGAAAACCAATAGTATGAAATAAAGGCTCAAATAATTGGTTTTTTTTCTCTACTTAAAAAAAAAATTTTAACACCATGATATAATCTCTTTGGTTAAATAATTAATTAACTAGGAATAATGCAACTTCTTGGTAACTTCAATAGTATAATAAAATGTCAAAAAAATTCAATCTCATCAAATCTGAATCTTTGAAATCAGTTTCCTAAAGGAGAAAAGTTTTATTTTACCTCTATCAGTAGTAAAATATTAAAAATTACTTTTATTGATTACTAAATGTATTAGGTCCCCTAACTCTATGGCATATAAGCATAAAGAATAATATATCCTGGGAATATATAAAAACCTAGATTAATATTGAATGAACAACAAAAGATAAACAGGACTCTCTGCTCTGCTCTCACTGAAGAAAAACAAAGTGTGAGACAAGGAGTGGGTATGAATCACATCAATGAATGTGTGCATTGTTTACTGCAATACCAATCAGGCTTTTAAAATGTCAAAAGAAATGTATACTTTAATAAATATAAAAACTATACTGAAAAATTAATGCAGCACACTGTGTGCAAATAAACCCCTACATGAACAGAAAGTTGAAATTGACTTTATTCATCAGTAAACCTTACTGACAATCACTAGTAACAGATACCTTTTCATCCCCTTTTACAGGTGTTTGGGGGGAATAAGCAACATATAAAGGGGATCAAGAACCATACAACTTGGACATGCAAAGAAAATATTTTTGTTGTTATTGTTTATAGTTTTCCACAAGAACCTTCATTCCCTGGTCAGAGGGAATATTTTTAAATGAAACTCTAATTTAGTTTAAACAGTTTGATTGGATGACCCAAATTGTTCCTCTAGGCAATATTTATTCTTTCAGTGAGTAAAGAGAGAAGCTCATTCTTTCATATAACCTATATCTTCCCCAGCACATCTGTGAATGAAAGAAGTGTATTCCTGGTGAGAAAAGGAGCCAGCATGGAATGGTCAGACAGTTACCTTGAGCTGGGCATCTTGGTCTCCTAAATGATGTTTTCTTGCTTACCTGACTGTTTGCTCTCAGTCTTATCATTCTTCACTGGTCCCTTTCATCAGTCTCATTGTCATTGTGGTCACAGCCCAGTTTATTCATTGGTCAATTTGGTCCCACTTTGGTAACTACTGGTTCCTAACCTGATGTTCCCTGGTGGTCTCTGCCATTAAGTCCTTATCATACATCACAGAGCCTAAGGCCAACATTGAGTTTCAGCACTCAACTCCTTTTGGAATTGGTTATGGCTCAGGAAAAATAAAATTCAGAACCTTAGCTCTGATACTCTCCAATAAAAGAAGCTACTGCCTCCCCCTTTACTTCCCACCCACACAGCATGTATCTGAGTCGGCTCCCATTACCCAGAGAAGGGTTATAGAGTCACACATCTTGCCATTGGGCTCCTTTTTTCTCTTTCTCTCTGGCACCTTCCCTTCATCCTTTTCTGGAACTGGGGAAGAGTTTTACTTTTCCTTCTACATTCTGTGTCATCAGGCACATGGTTAGGCTGTCATGGGTGGGAGACTACCTTCTCTGCTATGAATCCCACACAGATACACTGGGGCAAGGCAGAGAGAAATAGGGGATTTGGGAAACTATCTTCAGAGATTATAGTTTGGCTCATAATGTTTTTATTACCTTTTAAGCCTTGTTTTTCATGTCAGAAGTTATATATTATTTTGACTTTTCATTCACAATATTTAATATATCCTCTTCACTCTAGGAAAATAGCTATCTTAGATTGGCTTGGACAAAGGTCATAGATTTCAAGGTAAAGAAGCCTTAGATGTACAAAATTGTGCCATTATCCAACCACACACACCCCCTGCAGAGTGAAAATCACTGAGTCACTAAGTAGAAAAATGTCCAAATTACCTATTTATGATAGTACCATTGTTTAAATTATAGCTTATGAGAAAGTTGTTGAAAGTAAATTCATAAGAAAGAAAAGCAGAGTTTTGGCAAAGGGTACTTAAGAGAACTAGAAGACATTGAAAATCACCAATCCTCTGGTTTAATGATGCAATCAATAAAAGCATAATTAATACAGATTCTATAATTAAGAAACAGCATAAGGTATAAAGCTAAAATGGTGTTATTGGTGGTGGTGGTGGTGGTGGTGATATTGTTGTTGAGAATGTTATAACAAAATTATGCCATTTTTGAAGATTTAAGTTATTTTAGTAAGTTCCTGGAAGCTTCAAATTTTAACATATTTTTGTCTTTCCTTATTTAACATTCTGCCAAGAGTTGTTACAGTGGGCAGGATGAATGAATAACTAATTACTGCTAATAAGTAGTTAACTGGTAACATATAGACACAAAGATGTCTAGAAGAGGACAATTTGAAGGTTGCAAATGGAAGACTACATCAGTGTTCATCCTTGTCATAATGCCATGATCCACAAGCCCTTATTTCTCAGGGAGAGGGCAGTGAAAAAACATGGAGTCAAGACCACTTGGTATGAGTATACAGCATCTGGAAAGCCAGTGGAATTGGCCAGTACAAGGTGAAGAAATGTCTCTGAGATTGTAAGTCAGGACAAAGGAAGTACATAAGCATTGAGCATGTACTCAGTTATCAGTCACTGCAATAAACATTTTGTATATGTTTATCTCATTAACTTTTACTTTAACCCTAATGGGAAAGTATTAATATTCTTTTCACATATTTAATAAACATGAAACTAAAGTCCAAAAAGATTGCCTATCCCAGGCCATACAGTCAATAGCTATTAGCTGAGATTTCAAATCCCCAAGCTCATGGTCTTCTCACTGCCACACACTGGCAAAATCTACTCAAATCTACTCATGCATAAGCAGATACTGATAAGTGACAAGCAATGCCAGAAATAAGAGCCAGATGGCAAAATTAAATCAAGCAAGAATGGACAAAAACAATGAGGAAAAGGGGGAGGTGTTTAGGGAGGACTATGAACATCTAAAATTCCCAGCCAGAAAGGATAAACCAGAAATAAGGGGGACAGAAAGGTACCATACAAGAAGATGGCAAAGTGAAATAGCAAGGTTGCACTGAAAATGTTCCTAACATTTGGGTATTGCTACTACTACAACAAGATTGTTTTTTTTCTTCATTCTATTTTATTAAGGATTTTCATTTCTTGAACTGAGGGGAAGAGGGAACTTCCAGCTTTCTTATAACTACTCTTATTCCTACTTTATGACTATAAAAGCCATGACTGTGAATTATCCAGGCCAAGTGGCATCCAGGGGTAAGAACTAACATGAAAACAACATCAAGAGACTTTTAGAAAGAAATCACCACACATATTGTTGTCTTCAAATTTTTCAGGAATTGTTTTTCCATGGGGTCCATGAACTTCCTCACAATGAGTGAGCTATAAGTCATCTGGATCATCTGAACAAGAATAAAGAAGAAGAAGAAAAAAAAACCAAAATGAACAAGAGGAGTAATGCCACCATTTTTTTACTTTTTTATTTTATTTTATTTTAAATTTGTATATAAATTTCTTATCTTTGTAGTCCCAGGAATTTACCCCCCACACCTTTCCTGACTGTTCTCCTCTTATATCCCCTGCCACAAATTGTGTGCTTCAGTTTGGTGGTTAGCTTGTTTTGACCTTTCCTCATGGCTTTTGTTTATTTTTTTTCCTATATCCCATATATTAGTGAAAACATTTAGTTTCTGTCTTTTTCTTTTTGACTTGTTTCTACTAATATGATTTCTTCTAAGTATATCTATGTTATCATAAAATCATCAAACTTGTCATTTTTAATTGATAAGTAGTATTCCATTGTGTATATATACCACATCTTTTTCTTTCAGTCATGTGTTTTGGGCATTTAGGTTGCTTCCAAGTCCTTGCAATTATAAATAGTGCTGCAATACACATCTGAGCACAGGTGTCCCTTTGTACCCACATTGAGGTCTCTTTTGGGGTAGCTTCCCAAAAGAGCTGGGTCAAATGGTAGTTCCATTTTCATTAATTTGAGGGTCCTCCACACAGCTTTCCATGAGTGGCTGTACCAGTTAACATTCCCACCAGCAGTGTAAGAGTGTTCCTTTCTCTACACATTCCCACCAGCGCTTGTTGTTGCCCGTTCTTTGGATGTGGGCCATTCTTACTGGTGTAAGGTGGTATCTCATTGTGGTTTTGATTAGCATTTCCCTTATTGCGAGTATGTTTGAGCAATTTTTCATGTACCTGTTGGCCATTTGTATTTCCTCTTTGGAGAAGTGTCTTTTTAGTTCTCCCCAGTTTTTGATTGGGCTTCTTGTTTTGCTTTTGTTTAGATGTGTGAGTTCCTTGTGAGTCTTCATTATTAAACTCTTATCATTGTTGTGGAGGAATGCCAACATATTAATAAACTTTAGCTTGGTGAGTCAGACTTGTAATTGTTAACAACTGGAAGTCCTTTTTTAATTTAGAAAAAAAGCCTTAGTTTAGTAATTTTCCAAATGAAGGCATGGAAATAAAATCTTAAAATTATACAGTCAAAAAATACATGATGTAAGAGTCAAAGAATATAGTATTTACCACAAATACAATATACTGCAATTATGTTCTCAGAAATAGGTCTACTCAAAGAAGTCATTCATACGCGTGATTATGCATGACAGCTAAATGAAATAGCATGAGTAGGGTGTGCCAAAATGTAAGTGCTATTCTAAGGGGCAGGTCTGATACAATATATCAAATTAAATTAAATATTTTCTCAACCTATTTTCCTAACACATAGCAAGTGTCATTATTTCCATACATATAAATTAGTATCATCATCTATTGTAATATATTGGTCCTAATAATTAGACTCATTTTCTTTGGATTTTGTTTGTAAAAGTGAAATTTTTTCATAGTTGCTATCTTTTATTAGAACTTGGGTAAAGTTCATTTAAAGATTTTTAGTTTGAGGGAGGAAAGTATCACCCGTTGGAAACAATTTTGCCTGTTCGGAGAGTTCAGATATGCTATAGTGTCCAATGAGCAAGGAATATACCCCTTGTCTTTTCCAAGGTCGAAGTAATTTCTATGAAAACAACAAAGTGCTCAAATATTTACAAATACACCTATCTACATGCACATTCTCCCTCTCCTTCCACTGTCCGTTTCCCTGAAGAAATCCGGAGTAGCATTCATTATAATTTAATGACATCTGATTGAAACATGTAAGCCTATTTCTTTGCACAAGACCTCTTAAAGACACCATTCTCAGCTTCAGGATAAGGACTCTGTGGTGTATCTGGGCAGATTTTACCTCTGCAGGCTTTTCACAAATGCAGTGAAAGCATAGCATGTGACTTCCATAATTGAATGCTATTTACATCAGAATGAAAAGGGCTTGTATAACCAGTGCTTGAGGTTCATGATTTTTGCACTACATACTAAAGAAAAACAGTCTGTTTCCAGGAAAATCACTTCTTGCTTTGTCCTGCATTTGATTAGTGATCTCACCCGAGGGTAGATAAAGCCAGAGAGCATTAGGTGTACCAGTCAGCACTTAAAAGCAAAGGAGAAAAAAAAGAAAATAGGAGACTGGGCCTCAGCAACAGCTGAGATTGTGTTTGATTCAATATTTGTAAAGATCAAAAGACTAGAATGTTATCTTGTTTTATTTTTTATAAGAAAACAAGCACACATGCTCACAAACACAAACACACACAACACACACACACACACACTGAATGCTTTCCATTATCCTTGAGTTACAGAGAATGAATCCGAACAAATTTTAATTGTTTCCAAACTCCATGTTTTTATTAGTAGAAGCCAAATATCATTAAATATTTGAATCTTACAGCCATCTTCTTTTCTTTTCATTCCTTACATACTATGTCACTAAAGATCCAAGCAATACTACAAGGTTTTCAAACCACAAGGAAGTTAATGTAGGGACTTTATTCATCTGTTGGAATTGCTAAGAAATGAAGCAGAAGTTAGGGAGCAGACCTGGGGATTAGCAGCAGCAGGAAGCGACAAACACATGTAGTCTAAAAGGACAAAGAGAAAAAGATGTTTCACTGATGACTATGAGGCCAAAGGGAAAGAAACTAAACTAACACAGATGGCTCATCTACCATCAAAGAAGACACAGCATTACAACAATGTAATATATCCATTGATATATCTAAAGATATATTAAAGATATAGATATAGCTATAACAATAGATATATAAATATCATAGCTATATAGATATAGATATATACGTAAACAATAAAAGAAAAATAAGAAAAAGAAAAGAGGAAGAAAGGAAGGGAGGGATAAAGGTAAGGAAAAGGAAGAAAGGAAGTTTCATTTAATCTGCATTATTAACCAATAAGTATTATTATTTTTGCTAAAAAATAAAAATAAGAGACATCCAATTTGTAAAAAATAAAGAAAAGAGGCCAACTAAGGCAGAGACAGATAAGGAAACAGACCCAGCCTTTTTCCTGTCTTCAAATATAAAAGGCACTAATTGCAGGAGTCAGCTACTCAGTGATAAAAAGAGAGAAAAGGGATACCAAGGAGCCAGCAGCATGAGGGTACATTTTCAGTACAAGCACCTCTTCCTAAGTAGATCACCTCTTCCTGGTGATCTGCTTATACATGTAGTTTTGGAGTCATTGAAACAAAAATTTGATTGTTTTGACAGCTGACATCTCACTGAATTTACTATACTGACATTCTAACTTAAAATGCTGCTGTTATAATTCCTCTTCTAAAATTGCTATTCTTAACTTCTATTATTTTATGCTCATTTCATAACTGAAGTTTCTGTTTCAAAGGATAACACTAACCAATATATTATTATTATGCAAAAGAAATGCCATAAAAATATCTATTCATTCTTAGGGATTGCTCATAATAACAGGTAAGAGTTGTGGAATTGCCATTGTTTGCCATTTTGCTTCTTTGAAGTAGGAAATATGAGTAAAACTAAGATTCAAGTAAAGAATAAATAAAGGTGATACAAAATAAAATTCAAAAGACAGAATGCTCAAATTTTTTATCAAATTTCTGATAGCAAGTAATAATCATTTTGAGTAAGAAACAATCTTTTATAAAACATGCTTAAAGTCACTGTGGTTAAAAAAGTCTTAAAATAATTTAAATCACTTGCTTAATCAGAAAATATGTCTTGGAATAGACCACGTGCTTCAGATCTACCCAGCTCACAATAAATATTCATTTTCGTTGACTAGCTCAGTCACTACACTGCAAAGTCTGAACTTGCTTCTGGTCATGTATCTTTGGTGCATAATCTCATGAGGCACAGAAGCTACATAATGGCCAGGGATTATGGCCATTGTTTGAATAGTCTTATCTACCTGTGGTAAATCATGATACAAGGAATATAGTGTGACTCTAATACCGTGTGAGGTAAAAAGATGTGGTTTTACCATTTTGTACTCCCCATGACAGCTGATCCTTCCAGTCTCAGGAGCCATTTTCTTTTCATAACATCAGAGAGCATACATTGTCATTAGAGGCACCAGGAGGCCTGCTCAGACAAGCCTTGTTCTGACTCTTGCAGAGGCAAGATCAGTCTGGAGAGGCAAATGAAATTTGGAGTGCTAAACCACTAGTGCCCATTAAGAAACTTCTGGCAATTTTCCTATGTTTAAGAAAGGCCAAAATGCAACAGGGGAAATTATATTCTAACTTCTTCAACCACCCCTGTGGTTTTTATACATTAGATCACTTCTGCTTTTCTTTCTTTAAAAAGGTAAATTAAGTAGTTCTGTTGTGCACTGCTAACCAGTTACTGTTTTCCTCCCCAGGAGGGCAGAATTAATTCAGCACAAACCTTCGACATTACTGGATTACTGGTCCCTAATTCAATAAACAAAGAAACAACACTTACCTCATTAGAAATATTTAACCCACTTTGCTGAGAAATTTTGAAATCTTCAATAAGGTCAGAGATAGACGATTTTTTTCCTAAAATGCCTTGATAATATCATCTCATTATTTAATGTACTTTAAAACAGAGCCAAAGGCAAAACACTGTGGGATGGGAAAGTAGACAAGTATAATGAAATATCGTCCTAGATACTAGTTTAAAATGTCAAACATGCCAGGCAAGGAAGGGGTAATACAATGAGAAAAAAGAAAATTTTTACAGTATATTAAAATATCATGTGCCTATCATAAGTTTTTGTTTCTACCGTACTTTTGAAATAATTCCTAAAGATTTCTACAAAATGGAAATTGCATTTTCTTATTTTGAGATAAGTTAAAATTTTTATTTACTTCAGGATCACTGTAGATTGCATTATTACTAAATTACTAAGTTACTAATTTAACTATGATATCAAAAAAGCATGCTTGAAACTAAGGTGGTTTCAAGAGAGACAAAAAGCAGGGTTTAAAATTGAGGAAATCTCAGATATCATAAACTTTTCATTTATTATGCTATTTTAAATGTCACTGATCAACAATAGTTTGCCCTAGTTTCTCAATTAGAAGTGTCCCAAATTGCATTTTCATATATCCTTTCCTACTTTAAGTATCAAATTGAACTTTCTGTGACTTGGCTGTATATAACTGTATTCAAATGCATGTATATATTTTTAAATATTATATCATCACCCTTTATCCACTATAAACCATAACATAATACAGACATTCTTAGTTGACTTAACATTAAATGTGTGTTTATTAAGGTTTCCATTTCGACCTAGAATGTAGAAAGTAACAAAACAAAATCATTCTCACTCCAAAGCACAGAATAACTGGTGATCAACATGCTTATAATTTCACCTAAAACCATCAGATAACTGAAATTGAACAAAACAAGAGGTAAAAGACTGCAGATAATAAAACTTACTGCTTCTAACCCAAAGGAGCAATAGGATCTATATTTACCCTCTAACATGGAACAATTACAATATTAACAAAATATATGATGCTGTGGTTTTCAGACATTTTACATCAGACAGCATAAAAAAGAAAGGAAACAAACAGACTGGATGCTACAATTTCTCTAATTGCAGCAAGGAAGTATTTCTAGGCTATAGTACAGATAGATAGAACCCAAATGGAACTTATCATCCTTCTGAAGTTCAAGAGACAAAGTTGGGGAGATTGAGCTTGAGATCTGCAAAAGAACCCTGTAGGGTGTGTTAGTCAGGTGTTTTCTTTCATTAACCTGTGTATCTAGTGCCTGGAAGGTCACCTCTTTCCCTGATTGTGCAGTCCAGTGGGTGTACAAATGTGTAAGTGTGCACACCTGGGCCTACGACATGAGGAAAAAGGGGCACTGAGACTAGGAACATAAAAGAGCACAATATGAGAGAATATAATATCAGGTGAGAGAGAGAGAGAGAGAGATGGGGGGAGAGCACTGAGAGAGAGAAAGTCAGATAGCAGAGGCCAAAGAAAGAGTGAGAAGATTCCTGGGGGACTGGAGGCTTGCCTGCCTCCCAGCTCCACCTGACGCCCACCCCTGGCCCTGGCCTTGTCTGGTGTGTCTATGTAAGTGCTAAAACCAATAAAGAACCCACACATAATTGGTGAGCCTGATATGTGCCTCAACAATTGGCGACAAGCACAGGATGGTTACCCAACAAACCCCTTTCATCTTCAGCTGAGCACTATCAAGAAAGAAGACACAGAAGAACCACAGGGACCAATGGTTGGGTTCAATGTTTTGTGTCGTGATGATACACTCTCAGAGATTGGATACAGTTATCTGTAGCATATCACTTCACTAGCATGACAGTTACCCCTTCACTAGAGAGCAAAGGCTTGAAAATAATTAAACTGCTTCCAAGTAACTGCATCTTAGAATAAATTTCAAGGGTATATGTAGGAATAATTTTTAAGTCACACAAAAAAAGTTTTATTCACAACTTATGGTCTCCAGTTAAGAATGACCCATTAGACAGAGTAGCGATAAAAAAGTGTAAAATGCAAGAAGTCCCTAATTCAAGTAAAGTTTCTAGACTTCAACACAAAGATGTATCTATGTAATCCTGGACTAAGTAAGCATTTCTTTCAAAAAAGAAAACCACTAAAAGCATAAAATGTGAAAGA
Source organism: Uropsilus gracilis (assembly GCA_004024945.1). Taxonomy (NCBI): domain Eukaryota; kingdom Metazoa; phylum Chordata; class Mammalia; order Eulipotyphla; family Talpidae; genus Uropsilus; species Uropsilus gracilis. Next base: position 10,679 of record PVHY01015100.1, read on the forward strand.
AATAAATTGATGAATTTTGGAGTTCTTCAAAATTTAAAACATCTCTTAAAAGGTAGTCAAGAAAAATAAAGGGAAAAATTGAGTGGAAGAAACCCTATATCTCATAAAGAACTGTGTCCAAAATATACCAAAATAAAAACCCTTGCCAAACAGTAACAAAACAAATATTGAAGTAAAATGTTGAAAATGTTTGACATTCCTCCCCTTTTAAAAATGTGAATAAAATGAATAAATATTAATACATGAAAAGATGTTTGCCATCACTAGTTAGTAGAAAAATGTTCAACTGGCACAAATAAATGCCAAAACTTTTAAATACTGTCAATACCAGGTGCTATGGTGAACATGTAAGAATTTTCAAACATTGCTACATGGAATACAAACTAGTACAGCCTCTTTGGTAAATAAAAATTCACACAAATATTTGTATTCAGATAATCATAGTAGTATTTTTCACAACAACTGTAAACTGGAAACCACCCAAGTATCAACAGGAAATTAGAGAAACAAAATTTAGTAAATCTATACATGGAGTACAACTTAACAAGAAAAAGGAGGACAGAAAACACTATGTGATTATATATATATTTATATATATATATATATATATAACTGGTACATGCAGTATGGAAAATGAAAATCATGCTGAGCAAAAGAAGTCAGATAGAACTACATCCTGTTCTCTTTTATATTTACATAACATTCTAGAATGTTACAAACTAAATTAGAGTGATAAAAAAAGATAAATATTATCCGTTTTCTGGATGAAAACTTTTTGTGTTCACTAAAAATGTTTTAATGAAGTTGTCCCCAAACTTCTCTCCTTTCCTAAAATTGAAAGCAACTTTTAAAAAAAAGCTTCTTTAAAAAGTGAACTGCTTGCCTTTAGAACCAAAATATAAGATTTTGCTTTTGCATATTCAGTGGCTTTATCATAGAAAATGAACTAATTAATTATGCAGCTGTTTCTATTCTGGCATAAAATTTCTAGATTTTTTTCCAAATAACCAGAAGTCTGTGATTCTAAGAGAGTAAAACTCTTAGAAATCATTTATCTTCACTTTCTAAGTAACTTCAGGTTATCATAGATACAAGTCAAGTAACAACACATAGTCTTAATAAAATGTCCTATATTTTAGAGCATCTTCCCATAGGACATACAATACACAATGGTTTGTATTCTAGTCACCTTCTGTCAAGGTGATAACTACTCCACTACCCTTAAATATGGCCAACCCATGATTGAAATAACATATTGGACAGTCTGTTGGATGCAGGAATCCATTTTGAAAATCCATCCTAATTTTCGTTTAAATAAAAATGATTTAAACAATGAAATGGTGTTCTTCTTACCGTTTAAGGATACAACTAGACTAAACTACAAAATAAATGAACAGTACAGTAAAGGAAACATGCATTCCCTATGAGGGAGATGAAGAGACTGGATTTCACATGCCAACATGATCACAGAATGACAAGTGATGAGCTATGACTTTGCACTCCTTAGTCCAGCTTGAAAAGAATACCTGCAAAAGGAAAGGTTTCAATTAGAAATTCAAATGATATTCAGCAAAGGAGACATAGAACATGGTAGCAGTACCACCCCCCAAAAAAGAAGGAAGAATATGAAGGCATACTAAATGAAAAATGATTTGGCAGAGTTAAAAAGATCAAGAACTAGTGCTTTTGCAATCCCAGAATATCTGAATTATTCATCTACTCCTTGAAAATGTGTCAGTTGTAATAAAGTTCACTAAAGTTTTTCACATTAAAATAATTGACTGTGTAATACTGAGAATAGAAAATAAATAAAACACTTTAAACAAGTCTGGTTTTAAATTTCTTTTTTAGCAAATAGAAATTATATATTTTAATTAAAAATTCTAACATCTTTAACAATTTAGATGCCTCTATATCTAAGGATTTTAACTCTTTCAAAAACTTTTTAATACAAACATGAGGTCTAATAACAAAATGATAAAAATCTAAGTGCAAGCAAATACTACACATTTCAAAATGCCCCCTGTGGAACTCAGAAGTTCACATAACATCTGTCTGATGGCAGGCAATCATCCTAAGTAATGACCGATGTCTCTTATTTCTTGGAAAAATAATTAAGTCATAAATCCAGTGATTTCCTCCAACTCTCTTAAGAGCTGGAAGTGTTAGGGTCTCAGAAGCTTTTTATCAAAAATAAAGTCTTAACCTTGAACTTGGACAGCTGGGCTGCTCAAGATCAAAAAACACAGAGATGTGGGCAAGGCTCAAGGCCCTGCTCAGTGAGTTAAGGCTTCTGCATTGGAGATTTGGTTTTCATGATGTCCCAGCCCCACCCTCATTCTGAGCAGAAGACCCAATGTCACAGATGTTCCCCCACTCGCCCAGTCCCTCAGGCCCTCCAAAGGGACTCAGATAAAGCTGAGACCTCAATAGACCAGTTTTGATATGATGGGTTTGAATTTCCTCTTTAAAACAAACTCTATATCCAAAACCCAACATGAAAAAGTGAAGAGAGCAAATTCTACTTTAGATGAGACTAACTTCATCCATAAAACAAAACATACCTATATAGTTCTACCTCATGGGTCAAAAAACAGGAAAGGAAGAGCAGCTTTCCATGTTACCAATCAAAACAATATTTTAATGGGTAAAGTATCCAACCTATGCTAGGCCCTCATATATTAGAGGTATTGTTCCACTAAAACATAATGTAAAAAAAGAATTAAAACTGTTAAGAGAATAATTTATTCTACACTTTCATTTAATTACCATAATTTCTCTATATTCAATTATAGCACTATTGTCTCATTAGGTACATGCACAGAGATTTTCTCATTAAAACCTTTCCAGGTAACCTAATGCTCAACAGATTTGATTAGCATTCTTATCTTTCTTTTCCTCATTGAAAGTAAAATAAACTGTCTTTGTGTTTCAGTCAAAAATAGCAACCTTTCCTTAGGTGTCCTTTGCACAGACACTCTTCACTACAGTTTCATGCAGGTTGTCACAAAAGAGAATTTAATTTTTCACAAACTTTCTATTGGAGGTTTCTATGGTGAGGAAGCAACAAAAAAATATGTGAAGTATTTAGCGCATCATTGGAAACATAGCAGATGATGCTTTTTATTGTTACTATTGAGTATTTTTGTATTTGTTGTATCAGTATAGAGAATAAAAAATAATCAGAGATTTCTATTTGATACATGTTCCCAGGTCACTTAGTTACAGAATAATTACTATATCTTATGCATCTTGCTCCACGTACTAATTGGCACCCATCCATCCAATACTAAAGTTTAAACAAATTTCTTACTCTGGTTATTTTCTTATCCTCTGGATTCTGATTGGATTCAACCAATGGGAAACACCAAAGGAAATAATGAGAAAAAGGGAAAAGAGAAGAAAAACAGCACTATGCCTTGGCACTAAAATCTGACAGGGGTCAGACCACTGCAGGTGTTACCAGATGCCCCTTCATACATACTGCTTTCACTAGAGTCTTAAGAATTCTTTGTTCCATACAGAGAAGATTAGCATGACCTCTGCACAAGGATGACGTGGAAATTCATGAATCATTCCATATTTTTACAAATGGCACATGAAAAATTGCTCAACATCACTAGCAACCAGGGCATGGGGGAGTTATCTTCTCTTGCTACCACCTAGCATCTAGAGAGTCCTCATAGGTTTGTTTCTCCGTACTTTATACTTAATCCCTTTGTAAAATTATCATTAAATTTTCATCAAAGTATGGCTTTGTTTCCTGTTTGACAATGAGTGATGTGTCCCTTTTGCTCACCATATTCCCTGGCAGCAATAACGGTTATTTTTCTTTTAATTCTTTTTTAGAGTTCTTACTATGCAATCAGCAATGGATAAGGGCAAAGTACAAAGAAAAACTGACATACCACTATCTTTAAATGTGTGTGCCTTTGCCACATATTGGAGCTTCAAAACCTTCAATCTTCACAAGATCTTTAAATCATAAATCATAATCCAAAGTAATAATCCACTGTAATAAATGAGGTATGTGCATATGCCATACAAAGATTTATATTCTAAATTATTAGAATGAAGATTTATATTCTAACTTATTTGGGGGGTGTGGGTAGGTTGCCAGGGGAGAAGAGGATAATGAGGAAAATTTTCTAGTTTCACATCAAATAAAAATAATTGAGGGTGAATTATGAAAAAACATTTCAGCATAGAAGAGAATGTTTAAATGTCATGACAACCTGAAGACACACAGCATGTTTAGTAAAAGCAAAGTCATGCAGAGTAAGTAGAACATAATGTTAAGACTGGCATGCAACAAAGTAGGTGGAAGTCTTAATGAGGTAGAGTTAAATGGCTGGAGATTAGTCCCGTTTGGAGACATCATTGGAGCCAGTACAAAAGGAGAAGAGAGACATGTTCTGATCCCAACTGACACTTAAACTGGTAATTCTGACAAAAAAAAGTGAAATAAGATGAGAAGTTCAATAGACAATAACAAAACAGAAAGATCTAAATCAGACTGGAAATGGCTTGGAGCTAAAAAGAAGAAGACATATTAATCAAATATTTCAGAGAGAATTAGTAAATCTTCTAGGTCTCTGAACATAGGAAGAGGGTTGACTGAAGGTTCAATTTAAAATATCTTGTTCAGACCATGTGATAAGTAGTGACTGCTAACTGAATTAGAAGAGAAAAGGAAGCGAACAGATGGGGTAGGCATAGATGAGTTCCTTTTGAAAGAAAAATTCTGATCTGCTGGTATTAAAGTAATTGGACTTTTTAAAGTATGATCATCACTTTGAGTCAAAAGGAAATAATTTTACAATTAGAAAAGTTGAAGTCATACTAGCATAGCACCAGATAATTAAAATTAGTGATACCTCTTTTTTTATAATTTTTTATTGAGGTGACACTGAATCATAGCTGTTTCTGGTACGCATCATTACAATTTAGCATCTGTAAATACATTCACAACAAGAAGTCCAATTCTAATGATGCCTCTTAAATGCAAGGAATTTAAAAATAATTACTTTCAAAGCTTTGTGAATAACATCTTTTAGGTCCTCCCTATGCCCCAAGCACAATTAGCATCTGCCCACCTGTACTTGCACAGCATCATCACATTATATTCACTTTGTCTCTTCCTCCTTAGTTTACATTGCCACATATTCATAGTGACTTCTGCAGTGTTTTGCATGTGGCCAGAGCACTCAATAATCAGTTTGTAGTATTACAATGATGTTGATGAGATGTCACAATTATCACACCACTTCTGTGCAGCAACAAGCAACTTGAAAATAATAGATATTTTCTCTCATCAAATGTTCAAGTCATTGGTAATTTTTTAACCTGGAAAGATGATTCCTCTCACTCATAAAAATAATTATATCAGATCGATATTGTACTGAAATACGTTCAGAATTTGAAAATAGTATCACCTATGACAGTGACGTTCACTCTGATAACCCAATATTTTTCAAGCAGTTCCTTAACAAAATTCTTTCCAGTTAAAACTTAGGATCTCCACACATTATAACTCTTGTTTTCTGCCCTCAGATTACCATGCAGAGAATTATCACTGGATTTTTGAGTCAGAAATGTGAACATTAAACCCCATTCTATGGGAAAATGGTGAAGAATGTGTACACTCACACACACACACACACACACATATTCCAATAAAGCAATCATGTTACCCTGTCTTGAGTATATCCAGGATTTTATTTGCAAATGTTAAAATGGTATTTCACTAACAAATTTTTATTCTTCAAGTATTTTCATACACAAAGTGTCTCTCTGTAATTCTACCAAAGCTAATTAAGTGACTCACATGATGAAGTTTTTACTACTTAATCAAGAAAATCCATCACTTCTCTAAAGAGATCTATAGAAGAATTTAAAAGGCTAAAACAAGTCTATATGCTTTGTTCTTCTTATCCTTTTAATAAAATAATGATTTTTAACATGAAATTCTTTCACAATTTTATTTTCCTACCTTTTTCCTTTAAAATATTCTAAATATTCTGTCTTTGTGAAATACTACCGGAGGAATTAGAATCTAGCCAAAAGACATTGAGTTTACATTCAGAGTTCCATATTCACTTGAAAACAGAGAGCTTCAGTAGGAAAAAGGGGGTTACATGCTCAACCAGATCCCTGGATACATTCTGAGGCCCCTACAATTAAAATTTCAAGGTGTTGGCATACAATTAACTAGACAGATCAATAAACAATGAAAAAAAATCCAGAAATATATGCAGTTATTTATAGTATCAATAAAATTGGGGCACTAAATCAAGTGATAAATGGGACATTTAATGAATGGTGCTGGGATAAGTGATAGTATTAGTATGAAAATTCATTTCTATAGAAATCAGGTAAAAAAATTCCAAAGAAGTGAGAAATTTAAATGCAAAGATATCACAACTACAAACCTTTGTAAATTTCTCTATAAGATTAAAGTGAGAAAAAAGGGGGGAGAGAGAGAGTAGATGGGGAAGGGGGAAAAGATTAAAGTGAGGAAAACATCCCCTAATCAAAATCTTGAACCAATAAGAAAAATAGTTGGTTTTTTTTTCTACAAGGAAAATATAATTTTATGAGCAAAATTAAAATATAAACAATGTAATTTTTTAAAAACTATGGCTCTAGATAGTTTCTAGACAAGGCAGTACAAATGGTATTCATGTGTTTGAGACTCAAATATATGAGGTTCTTAATGAAGAAAATAGATTATAATGAGAATACAAATAATAATAAATATATTTCACAACATTGAGATTTTAAAAAACAAGTATTTGTTCACTGAATTAGTTGGTAAGCCTAAGGAAAAGTGAGCACATATGCATTATTAGGAAGAATGAAAATTCTGTAGAATTTTCTGTAGAAAATTCCTGTAGAATACCACTTGACACTATTTAGCAAATTACATATGTATTTATGTTTGCCTTTTCTCTAGAGATAAATCTCAAAAATAAAATGGTGAAATATGCAAAGATGTAGACACCTGCTACTTATTGCATGAGTTTAAATGCTAAAGAGCCAGGAACAACTTAGCTGTCAATCAAATGAGTGGAAAGAACTAACCCTGAAATACTGAAAATGGAATGTTATATAGTTGTTTAAAAGGAATGTGTTCTCATGTCATTTTCAGTTTACTGTTAAAAACAATAAATTTAAGAAACAATATGTATGTAGAAATTGCATTGTCATTTATCTGAGAGATGAAGATATACATTTTGTGCACATGGACACAAAAAGCTAGATTAAGCTACAATTAAATAAAATTATTACCATATGTAATGAGATGGAGACATATAAAAGTCTGGGATTGGATATTTACAAGATGAATATGAATATTTTGTCCTTCCAAAAATAAGGAAATTATTCAAAATTATTGGAATAATTGTCAAAAGGACTCAAGAACCATGTATCTTGAATATCTCAAGATGTTTGAAAATGAGTCATTTTAATCACAATAAGAATAACATCGGTAGACTGAAATGATCAAATATGTTTAAAAACAGGAATTCATAATAATGGTTAAAAATCATTTGATCACATTTAAGGCTAGGCATGGTGGCGCATGCCTTTAATCGCAGCCTACAGAGCGAGGCCAGAACTAGGAATTGCTTGAGTCCATGGGTTCTAGACTCACCTGGGGGCAACATAGTGAGAGAGACCTAATCCCAAAAAATAGCTGGGAATAGTGGCGTGCACCTGTAAATCCCAGCTACCTGGGAAGCTGAGGCTGGATCACTTGAGTCCTTGGTACCCTAGGCAACGTGAGCCTACAGTTCCCAGGGCAAAATAACAAGACCTAGTCTAAAAAAAAAAATCGTTTGTTCATCTTTAGAATATGCGGGAAACCAACTCGTTCTAAAAACTGGTATGTAAAGGAAGAGAATCATACAACTTGTTCAATAAAAAAATTGTACCTTAGGGTATTACCAAAAATAATGATTGTTCAGAAGAAAATTCTCTTTTGAAGTATTCCAAATAGCATATAAAAATATGATGAAATAATTAAGATGTTATTGTTTTTGCAAACCTCTACATAAACTCTGGATGTGGAAAATAATTGTAAGTGGCAGCTTATATCGCAGCAGTAGACAATTGTTCATTATACACTATTGATGAAATTTAAGAATACTATTTATGAAGTAGCTCTGCTGTAATTATAACCTATGTACGATCAAACCTCTTGAGCGAATCACCAGCAAAGGAAGCTTTTTTGTTTATGAGAATGCAAAAAAAAAAAAAAAAGGCAGGATGGTTAATAAGACCAATTACTCACTTCCTTCAACAAATCAGTTTCAAATAAAAATTTTAAAAGAAAAAACAAAAAACAACAAAATGCAGAATGTACACCAATCTCAGCAGCAAATGTGAGGGAGGTGTGCATGAATGCAAGTGTGGCTGTGAGCTGAATGTTGTGGCTGAATAGTGGTTACATGCAGGTATTTTGTATCCTTTCTAAAAAGTGTCCTTAAAATTATTCATAATTAGTTGTCAATGTGAATATAAAATTTGCAACCGCTAGAAAAACCGTATAGACTTTGATCAAAATAGGAAATATAGAACTGCCATATGATTCAGCAATCCCACTGCTGGGTATTTATCCAAAGTAATTTAATCAGAATCTAGAAGAAATGCCTGCATTCTTAGACTCATTGAAGCATTAGTTAGAGTAACCAAGAAGTGAAAAAAAAAATTCAGTAATGAAAGAATGGATGAGAAAACTGTGACAAGGAATAATATTCAATGTGTAAAAAGAAGGAAATCTTGCCACATGCTACACAATGAATTAGTCTGAAAGACATTATACTCAATGATTAATGGTCAGTGACAAGAGGACAAATACCGCTTGATCCCACTTAACAGGGTATTTGAAATAGCTGAACTCTAACATTGTAGATGGTGACTAAAAGTGACTTGGACATGGGAAAATAAGGAATCACTAGTCAATGGGTGTTAAACTTCAGTAATACGATGTGAGTAGTTTCTAATAATCAGTTGTACATACTATGCTTAGAGTTTAAAATGTTGTATTGTGCATTTGAATATGAGTAGATCTCATGTTGTGTTTACGCCACTATAAAAAAGGGAGAAAGGTTAAAAATAGTAATAATAAAAAGTATTTTTAAAATATCTTAATGTTTTTTACAAGCCCTAAATATAAGTCCTGGACCCACCATTTGCAATCTACTTAATGCTAAGCAAGTGATGTAGTTTAAACCCCCATTTTCTCATCAGTAAAAGGGGTATAATAATAATACTAAGGATCAGTTTGTTAGTCTTACTTTTAGACATTAATAATGGTTCACTGAAAAGAGTGAGAGGTTTTGGAGTCAGAGAGAACCCTCTTTCAATATCCATCTATATTTTGCATATTAGACAAATACTCTACTTTGCTCCATTCATCTCCTTTAATGTAAAACTGGGATCATATCAGCAGTGTTATCAACTAATGAGGACAATGCAAAGTTGTAACTGTATGTATCACACTCTCTCCTTCAAGAAGTCTATTTAATTTTCAATTAGAAAGAATAGCTCACACTTCTGATATATTTACTTTGAAATGTACTAATATTCTCCCTTAAATTACTGCATAAATACTTTTTAATGACAAGAAGATATGTCCCTTGAAATAAAAAATAATTAACATCCTCCACCTCATGGGAAGTATCATACATACTGAGAGATCAATACATTTTGATAAATAAATCTCTTCAATAGATTATATGCTGCCTCCTGTAACTACTGACTGTGGCTGAATGCTGCTGTTCCATGTCACTTAAGTGCTTTAAAATGCACATAAGATTCCTGGGGAGATATCTCATTGTCTTCTGGACCAAAAAAAAAAAAAAAAATGGAGGTAAGAAATAACAGGGTAAGTCTTATTAACATGGTTAATTGGGTGATTTATTGACATGTGACAAACTGTGATTATCAATCAAGGTTTGTTCATTCCTCCATGCAATACAAACATGTCATGCCACAGATTCTTTAAAGTAGATGATCTTTCAGCCTCATTCAATAAAAATTATATAGATGTGAAGAATCACCTAGCACATACCCACGCTTCAGTGATGAGCAATGAGAATAGATCTTTATGTAGGTACCACTCACCTTAAACATGATCAGTGATAAACAGGAAAAATGGAGTCTCCAAACACAGTAAAAAGTAAAACTTAAATGTAATTGAGTTGACATACATCTGCAGGGGTGTAAATCTATACCTCTGGATCATGTTTAGTGCCATAAACTAATATTACATCAATAAAAATGCAAAAAAAATCCCACTTGACTGTGGGAATCTCAATGCCAACATTCTGATATTGTGAATACAGTATAGCTTTTACTTGTGAGAATTCTAAGGCCCTTTTCTCACAAAAATTAGAGAAAGACAATAGTTCAACTAATGAGCCTAAATGTGGCCATCTGTTATCTATAACTCAGTGGTACAGCTCAGTTAAGGTCTATGGAGTTTCACTGTGCCATCCTCCTACAATATTCCCTAAAGCTCCTCTGAAGCTATTAATTTAACAGGTCACTATAATGAAGTTCACTCTTTTCTCTTAATGTTAACAAGCAAACAATAGAATGCATTGCAGAGTAAAAAAACACTATCCCTCTAATTAAAAGGAAGATCATGAACTGTAATTTCAAAATCCATCAAGCATAGTCCTATAAAAATATATGAGCTGTGCAAGAAACTACACCACCTATATCTTAAAAAGACAATAAAATTAAATCAATTTCATACTTCCCAAACTAAGAATCTGAATAGAAATCATTGCAACATAATTAGTTGCCCGTAAAGTGAAGCATTTATATTTTGCAAGACTAGGACTGCACTTAAATCTTTGAAGTCAATACACAATTATCTATCATAAAGCAGATTTGATGAAATAACACAATTTTATTGTCATCCTTGGTTTACATTAAATACTTTACATATTGTGGAATGGAAATTTTATTTCATATTTATTTATTTCATATTCATATTCATATTTTATTTATAAACTTCCTAGAAAGTTTATGCCTTAAAAGGCATATGGACTAATTTTATTATATTTCAAAGTTTTCAATTGACTATATTACATTCTGAAGGGCACTGAAATATGCCAGAGTTTTATGAACTTAAATTTTCTATTATTTCATGGTTTGAGATGAGAAAGAGAATAAAGAATATAAAATAATAAAATATAAATGCCTTATGGTCACAAGGTACTTTGCTATATAATTAAGTGAAAATGTAGCTGATATATTTATGAGAGGGTGTACTCACTAATAAACTAGACTTGAATTACTTAAAGATCTGCTAACAGTCAAGACAATTTTTCATCCATGAAGTAGAAACTATAATTCCTACCACACAGACATCACAGATAATTTTGTGGTATTAAAATATGAACTATTATATGGAGGAGGAGGAGGAGAAACATTGTAAAAAGCAAAGAAGCAATATAAGTGATTACCAAAAGGATAATCATTTCCTGATTAAAGGCAAACACAGGTAATATATTCAGCATATGACAAATATTTAATCCATAACAAACATCCACTTTATTTTTCCTGAAACATTAATAGTTGTTGGGTAGATACATTATCAAATGTAATAGCTTAAACAAAATATGTCTGAAGTATTAAAAGAAAGAAAGATTTTAACAGATGTGGAATGAAAAAAGAAATAGGAACGTGCAGTGTGACAGTGATGAACACATTTGCCAGAGGACAGGTGCTTGAGATGATATATAGAAACAGCACATCCAGTTCTGGAGAAACTTGCCTGAGGGGTCAGGTAAGCCAAAGGGTTGATAGTCCTTTAAAAGCTAGATCAATATAGAAAATAAGGAAGAAACCTGAAGCTAGACAGATGCACAAAGACTGGGCAGATAGTACATTTTGCTGATTATGTCCAAAGGGATGCAGATACTAAAATGGACTGAAAGTGCACACATATTGGGGGGAAGGATATGAAAAATAAAGGAAAAAGAGAGCCAGGGAGACAAAGAAGGCCTTCAAACCATGATGCAGGTCTGACACAGGTGATAGTTAAGTGGGGGGAAAAGAGGATTGGTGGGAAAAACTTCAGGCTGTGGTGCAGCTATCTGCAGGTCTTGGCCCACCCAACAGCCCTTTGACCACTACCATGCTCAGTCTTTAGCTGACAGCTGTCTTGAAGGCACAAGATTTCAAATCACAAATGGAGATATATGTCAGAGACACCACCTGCAGCTAAATCTTGGATGATGCAAAATTCCAACCTTCAGCTCTTCACAGAGTGGAGAGAATCTGATGTCGTTGCACTCACTAAGTTACTGATCCACAGAATCTACGGTTTTTGCTACTAAGGGTGGAGGTAATTCATTGAACATCAATAAGTGAGTTCAACAACTTAGATATTGAAATTATCCAGCTATGACATGTGTAACCAGTGGTTCCCAGTTTTGCTTCGGTTGGTAAAGCTATTTAAAGAGATGCTCCTTTTTCCACAATTTTCTCTTTAGCTTGCTAATTTAAAAACTCATGTCAATATCCCAGATAGACCAGGATTGTTCTTGAACAAAATGTATTCCTTCTTTAGAAACTCATAGCCCTTGGAAATCTTAAGAGATTACTCAGTAATTTGAAGCTGAGTTCTTTATCTCCAAAAAAATCAATAATTTAATTTTTATTTGGAGTATTTATGAGTTAGTTATATAGCTTCCTGGAATCTTATAAATGCATTTTATATATATATATAAAGTGAAAGGTTGACCTTTCACTATATATATATATATATATATATATATATATATATATATAGTGAAAGGTCAACCTTTCACAATACAAGACAGCATTGCTGGAATTTAAAATAAGACACAAATGTCCTCAGTATAAATTCAATAAAGAAAAAGCTTAGCAAATTCCACCAAGCTCTGTCAAATAATAAATATGTATAATATAAACAATTGAAACGGTAATGCGAGCAATAACTATAATAAAGAATAAGTGCACAACTCTATACCCAGGGCAGGAGAGCTAAATCACAGAATTACAGTGATATACTTCCTTCTAAAGGACATTTTTGAGAACAGATTTAACATCAAGGGAAATTATTCAGAATCTGCTATATGAAAGTATCCTAATGTTTTAAACGATAAAACTTCCATGTTATATTTCTTTGAGTTGTTTGTATTTTCTTCAAAAGTCATTGAAAGACATGAGGTTTTCAAAGACAATAGGATTTAAAATCTATTGCATGTAATTACAGAAGAAAACAAGAGAGGTAGGTAGTGACATACTAATGCCAGCATGGTTAAGATCAAATTCACTCATCACTAATGGCAACATAAATTGGTACAGTGATTTTGGAGAGCCATTTGGCAAAGCCTATCAATAAAATGCTTAGTTCTGATGACTCAGTGATCCTGCTGCTGGGAATTTTTCCTACAAAATTACATTAAAGGCATTTAAAAGAGCTAAAGTATGAAGGGTTTTATTTCATAAATTTTTTAGACTCACCACAAGTATGGCAATAAACTAAAGGATGAGCAATTAGTATATTTTAAAGCCAGTGGACTACTGCAGCTATTAAAAATAATAAATATAATTATGTCGTTCTATAATACACTAGCTTTCTGCTGCAATATCAATGATATTATAATAATACACATAGAAAAATGCTGCCAGAGGAGGTAAAACTATTTGTATACATAAAGTGGGCACGTAATGGAGTGGAATACATAAAAGTAAAAGTATGTTACCAAGAGTCATGAGCAACTTCAGTTAATTTACCTTATGTTCATTGGAAACAAATTGGTTGGTGCAATAAATGATAATGTAGCCATTGTCCTTGAAACGTTATTGCTGTTTATTTAGCTCTCTCTGTCACTGACAGCATTAATAAAAAATTGTTAGTCATAACAAGTGTGAGTTAATATATATTTATGGTTTAGTTTTGGACTTCCCTTGTAATTAGTCATATTGAACATATTTTAATGTACCTGTTGGCCATGGTATGTTTTCTTTGGGAAAATGGCTATTCCGTTCATCGGCACATTTTTTAAATCAGATTATTGGAGAGGAGGAGTTGTTTAATGATTTACAGGAACTCTTTATATGTTTTAGGTGTTATCTCATTATCGGTTACATGACCTGCAAGTATTTTCTCCCATTCCATAAATTACCTTTTAATTTAATCAATCATTTATTTTGTCATGCACAAGCTTTTTTAGTTCAATGCAGTTCCTGATTAAATGACCATTTTCAGGAGCTTGGCAGGATGTAGAGCGAAGAGAAACCTTGCACCCTATGGACTGGGATGTTGATCAGCATAGTCACTGTGGAAAATAGTATGGGAGTTTCTGAAAAGAATTAAAAATAATATTACCATAAAAAACAGAAGTCCTACTTCTGGGCATATATCCAAAGGAAATGAAACAGAATATTGAAAAGATACCTACACTTACCATATTTGTACAATCAAGATATGAAAGCAAGCTGTTTAATATGCAAAAAATTATTTGAAGCTAAAAGTTTTCTTCATAATAATATTCATATAATATATATTCATATAATATTCATATATTTGTGTGTATATGGAATTTGTATGGAATTTATGGAATATATGTGGGATGTATATATGGAATATTTTCTCTTTGTTTAAACCCTGAGATGATTTGGGTAGGCTATCTTAGTAAAATATATGTATAATATATATTTCATATATATGAAATTAAATGGTTATTTACTTCCTAAAAAAGTAAAAAGGCTACTGAGACAATATTTGTTCTTGCCCCATATAAATGCACAGTCTTTGCAATACTCGCATAAAGATCTTAGCCAACATGAAATAACAATACTTTTAGTTAAGGCAGTTTTTCATTTTTAATAGTTCTACAATGGAGCTAAACAGTTATTAAAAATAACTGTAAACTCTTTTTTTTTTTTTCATGATAACATGTCGTAGAAATAGTGGGGAAAAAAACCCTTATGAAATTCATTGGTAAAATGGCTAGTACTGGATAATACACAATCTGGTAAAAAAAAAAAAAAAAAAAAAAAGCAAATGTGCTATTCCAAACTATATTAGTAAATGTTTAGTTGTTGTATCTTATGAAGTTAAAATTAAAAGCTAAGCATAGTATTAACATGTGATCTAACCCTTCTACTCCAAATGTATCTAAAAAGATCTATAAGTTTTAGACTGTATTGACACCAAAACCTTGAAATATAGATGTTAAAATGAGAAGAGTTAAAGCATCTGCATGTTCACTGCAGAATTTTTCACAAAAGGCACGATCTGGCAACAACCTAAGTGCCCATGAACAGATAATTGAATAAAAATGTTGGAATATCTATACACAGCAGAATACTACTCAGCTCAAAAAAATATAAAAATCTGTGATTTGCTACATGGGTGGACCTAGAGGTTATTATGCTTATACTTAGTGAAATAAGACAAGTGAAAAAAAAACTGCACACCATATTATTCCACTTATGTGTTACAAAAAGAAATAAAACAATTGAATGAAATATACAAATACAGTGATTATCAGGAGAGGAGGGGACGGGTGGGGAGGGGAAGGGACGGGAGAGGTGGGGAGAGGAGGGGAGGGGAGGGGAGGGAAGAGGAGGGAAGGAGATGGGGTTAATCTGGCAAAGGGTAAAGGAGAGAATTGGACTTTTAATTCTGAGTTTAATGTCGTCTATATAGAGTTGATTTATAATGTGCACATGTGAAACTTATTTAATATTATCATGTAATGTTACTTCAATAAAAGTTTAAAAAGGAACTCTGCCAAAGAAATGAAAACCCTTAAAGACAAAAATAGAAATCGGCCAGGCATGGTGACTTCTGCCTGTAAGCTTCAGCCTATGAAGCGGTCCAGGCTAGGGATGGCGGTTCGAGTCCCACTCGAGGCAACACAGTGACACCTAGTCCCAAAAAATAGCTGGGCATGGTGGCATGCGCCTGTCATCCCAGCTACCTGGGAAGCTGAGGCTGGGGATTGCTTGAGTCCGTGGTACCCTGGGCAATGTGAACCTGTGGTTCCATGGGCAAAAATAAAAAATAGCAAGACCTAGTCTCAAAAACTAACAAAAAAATAAGATCAAAATAGAAATAAGCAGTAGAAAGGGGGAAAAGAAGAAAATGAAGAGCAGAGCTGGAAAAGAAAAATATTGGCAATATTGGTGGGAACAAGAAGAAGGCCTGAGCTGATTTTTTTTTTAAGGAAATAAGACAACATTAAGAAAAAATGCTTTAAAAGAGATAAAGCATCTATTAAAATATGACAGTATAGATACATTTAGGGAAGAGTAAATCGTGAACTCACTTCAACAAACTATGAGGACAGATATTATCACATATTGAGTAAAAGAAGCTATGTTCAATCATATTACTAGTTCTACAGCAGAGAAACTATATTAAAAGATTGTTCTAGACTTTCTGCAAATAAAATCTAGGAGAAACATAAAAGTGGTGGAGATGTATGTGTAAGCCTTGGAAATAAAACTAACATAAGAAAACTTTGAAAACTGAACAAAGTATTTGCTTACACATTTATATGACAAGGAGATGTCATTATATTCTTTGGAAATTGTGACTCAAATGAATTTCCTCAATGAGGCCCTATCATGAGCTAGTCTAGTTCTTTGTTTGGTCTCAGTAAAAAAGAACAGCCAATACAAATCTGTCCTAAAAGTACTAAATATGTGCTGGAGATATTTATAATGACAGAAGAGCATGGCATACTTTAGTAGTTAAAATAGTTCTGACATTTAAATTATAACCTTCCTCACTTTAAGGTGTCACTTGAAGAATCAAAGTAGGTCAAGGATCAGGAAGTAGAATTCAAGAGAAGTGCCTTTAAATAATAAATACTTTGCTAACTCTGCAAGAGCTTGCAAAGCACTCATTTCTCTATTTTGGGTTTTGTTTTGAAAATATTTGGGAAGGTGAGAAACAGCATGAAAAAGAAGTTACTGACTAAAACACTTTGCATCTAGAATTCCTCACCATTATTTACAGTCTTCATGTGATTCTCATGCCACTGGAGGATATTATAGATTCAATTCAAGAAAAGGACTTGAAAAAGAAAATTAAATTTTAATATCAAAGTTTTATCAAATTGCCTTAATTTGTGCTTAATTGCCAGAGACTGAATGCCATGCAGACTTTTCTAGATAACAAAGTTTCAAAATATTTCAAAAGTCACAGGAGAGTGAGCACAGAAATGAAAGCCCTGACTTGTGATATGACTGTGCTGAAAATGTCAAATTTGGGTATTTTACTGTCGGGATGTTTAAAGGTAAATAGTGAGACATAGGGAAACTGGTCTAAAATTGGAATAGGCTGATCACATTTGAAATATGCCTACAGGTTCACCAGGTACACTTTCACCTTGATTCAATCAATACCTATTTTGTACTCCAAAGGAGCTCACTTCTCAATTAAGCAACCTGCAACTACTCAAATATACTCAAGTTCCCAGAATTACTTACAATTCTGTGACACCCACGGTTTATAATCCACACTTCTGCAATAAATTTGTTGGGAAATTTAGTTAAAAAGCATGCTCAATGATGGACATGTGTAATAACATATATTTGTAGAAGTATGAACCTAGCCCCCTGAAACATATATAGTATTACAATCCAATGTTATCTCGATAAACATAACTTTTTTGAAAGAGCAAGTTATGAATTGAGGACAAGATACTGGCCTGTGTATACACACTGATGTTCTATTTCATGAGGAAAATTCATGAAGCAAAGTCCTTTTTAGGGTTAGTTTATATCACAAGAATGTCCTTTCCAGTCTCCAGGAAGAACACAGGTATGGAAGTCCAGAGATCTAGGTCTATCACAGCCTGACATATACCAGTTAAGTGACCTGGTCAAATTATTTAATTCCTTCTCTTCTCTAGTTCCTTTTTGCTAAAATAAGAATATATCATATGATATTACTGTGAGGATTTAATGAACTAATAAGCACCAAAATTTAGTTCAGAGACTAGCACCTGGCAAAGTCTCAATAAATGTTCTAGTTTTAGCATTCTAACTCCATTGTACATTTTGGAGTACATGCAATGACTGTGGTTTAACTGGGCACTAACTGCTAGCCTGAACTTCAACCTACAGCAAAATACTAATCAATATATAAGATGCCTTACAGAAATATAGATTGAGTTAACAAGGGAAGTGATATAGTAAATGTGTTCCATGGATAGATGGTGGGGGGGAGAAAATGTTCAGAGTTGGTATCATCTTCAAGTTAGAATTTCAGATTAGGCAACTGGGAAATCTATTTAGAAGGACTTTTTGTTCATCTGTCTCAATCTCTAAATGCTTCCTAAGCTAATACCTGAAAAAGACCCATGTATATTTTACTTTTAACTCTCCAGACAACTAAGTCTTGATAATTAAATTAACTCAGCCTTATATAAATCCTTACTTTAGAATCTCCAAGCACCTAGAGATATTAAAATAGAAACTAGAAAGCAATGAACATAGAATACGCCTCTTACAAAAAGGTTCAGTGCAATCTCTACCAGTAAGTACTATTCTAATAATTTGTATTTCTGTTAGCTTTAACATTGTCAGCAATAGTTGTATAAATATATTTTGCTGAATGTATTCAGCAAATCAGGGTTTGGGTCTCCTCAATGGTGACTCAGAGGTAGGGAGAATGTGTGGGTCTGGGGACCCTCTCTACATACCCCCCTTTAAAATTCCCATTGAACCATAGTTTCGTTTAGTTTATATGTTGTAATAATGTTCCACAAGGAAGAAAAAGATTTTACTCCTATTAAAGAGTTTAAAAGCTCTAAATATTATCATGAAATATGAAATTTAAAAAAATTTATTTCAGGCACCTACTCCTGGAAATTCTCTTGCCCATACCAACTTCTGAGTCTTTACTTTCCAAACATTTCTTCCAGATAATAAGAAATTATGTTTCTAAGTTTCTATCCCAACTCCAGTAAAGAGCTCTTAAAATCACTAAGCCAATGTTTACTCTCATTTCTCTGACATACTAAGGAATGAGTATCCACATCTCTCTCAGAGTGCCATGCTCGTATATACCATGCATCCAAGGTCAAAGTCCATTTTCTGTGGCTTCCTCTCTCCCCTTTGCTTCTTTCTCCTTTGAGACCCTATGGCCACCACTTCAATATATTTTACCTCCTGTGCCTAAGAAACACGGAGCATACAAAAATATATTGACTAAATAAATAAATTAGTTCTAAATTTTCAGAATATCTTCAGCAGGAAAAAAGCAGAATTCAGTTCTGGTGCTTAAATCAATTCAAAAATTCAACAACAAAAGGCAGCCTTGCTCTATAATCCAAGTTGCTCTTCTCTCTCAGGTGATTGAGCTTCTAGAATTGCCTGCCAGTTAGGTTAACACATGCCATGGGATTGAAATCAGGTCAAAAAGAAGCAAAACCCTCCAACCAATAAGCCACAGGTCCGCTTCACCCACGCATAGCAGTTGCCACTCAAAATGCAGTTTAAAAACAGGGCTTAGTGTTTATTAACAAGGGAGTTCAACAGGGAAAATAAAAAGTCCTTAAAGTCACAAGTGGCTAGTCATCTTAGTCCAGTCACCATTCTCAGATCCAAAGGTCCCAAAGACACAGTCCAAGATGGTGCCCTTTAGCCCCTCCAAAACTGAGGCAGGCACTTCCACAAAGTCCAGTCTTTCTCCATGATCTTCTCTTTGCTTCTTCTCTCTCCAGTATTCTTCATTGCTCCACTTCTCCAAAGCTCTTCAAACTTCTTCCACAATTGCTGATGCACAAATCAGTTTTCCACATTCCTGGCCATCTCCAGGTACCAGCTTTCCATATCACCTTTCTGCAGTGCCATACTCTCCACACAGGCCACTCTTCTGTCGGACACCATGGCCCCTTATCACCTCCAGCTTACTCTTCCAGGGGGCTTCTGCCCAGCCTGGTCACTCTCGGGCTACTCCTTACCCACCTGCCATTCTCTTCTCTCCTCTCCCCAAAAGTTCTCTGTCTCTAGTCTCTGCTCTTTGCCTTTTTATCTTCCTGCTTCTACTTCAACTTCTTGTTCCAACTGCTTCTTACAACAGTGCAGCTGCCACTGTCTAAGGAGGGGGAGGGGCAGCCAGTTTCAGGATGACTATTTACATTTAAATTAATTATAATGAAATATAATGGAAACCAACTTCTTGTTCATGGTTCAAGTGCTCACTTGCAAGTGTGGTCAGTGGTAGCCCAGAGAGACATGAGATGTTGCCACCCAACCATCATCCCATGCACAGAAAGTTCTCTTGCACTGTTCTACAATGTTCCACGCAAACAGCAATATCAGTCTGATTTACCCACCACATCTAGCATAATGTCTGGGATATAGCTGCAAAGTAAGAAAAAAATTCTTAGTTAATTTTTCATAGTGGCAAAACAAAATAGCAAGAATATGAAACAAGGACAACAAAGTAGTTAATCTACATTAGATATTATTTCTCTGAAGTGGGGTGGAATTAGACTATTTTTTATTCTAGATTTATCTAGGTCACTTGTAAATTTACCTATATTTATAAATAGCTAAGTTTCTGCCTCCTGTAATTTTTGTGAACTCAGAAAGGTCCAGCATGTCCTCTGCATTTATCAATGGTTCCTACATGCTCATAAACACAAAAATACTTGTTAACAGACTGCAATGACAATATTGGATAAGGCATTCAAAAACCCTAAGTAGGGGGAGAATTGGCTGTCCAGGCTAGTCTTCCCAGTTGTTTCTATGATCAATAAATGAAATTATTTAAACCTACTAACAAACCCTAAACCTCTGAGAAACAAAAATAGCACCTCAAAAAAAATTATGAATAACAAAATAAGCAATTTGTGGATGCATTAGTTTACTATTTAATAAAATTTCAGTGTCTACTAGGAGTTGAAAAGAAATTTGTTCTTAATTGCTTTATAATAATTTCAGTACACAAAGCAAAACCAAAGTTTTCCTTCTGGGGATCCCCTTGGTCCCTCGGTTCAGATACAAACAGAACTTCCCTTATAGCAAAGTAAACAATGCATTTGGAATTTATCTGGGATCCAGTTGTTCCCAGTATGCATAGGGTTTTTTAAAATATAAATTCACATTAACCAAATCACAAATCAGAAATGTGTTTGCATTTTTCTTAAAAATGATAATGTATGTTTGCAGTAAATTGATGCTGTGATGATTACAATAATTTGTTGTATTTCTGTTAAGTTTCATTTATATAAGTGATGTTACTTAGATTGTTCCATTTTACGATCTGAGTAACCTTATAAGTAGGCGTAATGTAGTTACTAAACTATTCACTGTACCTATAAGTAAAATGAGGCAGGAAAAGCTTGTATAATTTGCCCAGTTACACAGCAAGATACAAGCAGGTATTCAGCATAAAGTGAGTGAATGAAAATACAGACACAGAGAAAAACCTAGTCTTCTGATGATGGATCTATTGTTCCTGTTACGTGAACACTGCCATTGTTTTTTTTTTTGTTTGTTTGTTTGTTTTTGTTTGTTTGTTTGTTTGTTTGAGACTAGATCTTGCTATTTTTGCCTGTGGAACCTCAGGCTCTCGTTGCCCGGGGTACCACGGACTCAAGCAATCCCCAGCCTCAGCTTCCCAGGTAGCTGGGATTATAGGCGTGCGCCACCACGCCCAGCTATTTTTTTGGAACTAGGTCTCGCTACGTGCCCCAGGCGGGACTCGAACCGCGATCCCTAGCCTCGGCCGCTTCATAGGCTGAAGCTTACAAGCACGAGCCACCGTGCCCGGCCCCATTGTTTTAATATATATTCTGGTTTATATAACTGGAATGGAATGCAAAATAAAATTTCCAAAAATATCTTTCAATGAAAGTAGAACCATAATAACATAATAACATTTTTGAGTATCAAAAAAACAAGCAAAGCATTAATGAATTTCATGTATCTTCCATATTGCAGTCTTAAATTAATATATATATAAATTATATAATTACTTTTATTCATTTATCCAATTCTCTAAGACATATACTCCAAGTTAGGTATGTGGGAGGAAAAAGACTGATGGGGAGGATGGGGCAACATGAATTTCAGTATGACTAGAATACAGTTTTGCTTGTTTTTCTTTTTTTCAAGTCATAGGGTCATTTTGAAATTTTTACAAATTTTAAAACACTGTACATGTATAAAATATTATGCAAGAAGAATCATCTTCCTCCATACACTTAAGAAGGTGGGTGATCCCCGGGGATTACAATGATGTGAAATAAATATATAAATGAATATTTATATAAAAAGAAGTAGCTTAATCCTCAATAATTTGGTCTATACTGTTCAACTGTGGTTATTTAATTAAAATTTAGTTCTTCAACACTAGCCTCATTAAAAGCATTAACTAAATGTGACTAGTGGTTACTGCCTTAGACAAAAAAAAAAGTTTCCATCATTACAAATAGTTCTATTGGATAGTGCTAGATTGGACTATACTGAGGAAATCAATCAAATATCTAGACATTCATGAGAACTATTTTTTTTAAGTCTTACTTTAGCAAATTAACAGGGTCCTTCCAATGAGAGTCCCAGATGTATTTTTTCCCTCTCCACTTTCTAATTACACTAAAAGATCCTTCTCTTACTTAACATAATTTAAATACATTAAGGTGCTAATTGAATATGATGAGTAAACTGTGCTACTAATTGTCACTAATAAGTATAATACTGACTGCTGCTCACCTAGAGTGTGGTTCAAGTCAACTTGATATCCCTCCGTCTTCATTAGGAAAATGTGTTTTATTAAGTTGTTTTCATTATATATGAACTTACAGGATTTACAAGAGTAAAAATAACAAATGTGAATGTGAGCAAAGCTTTCGTGCAGCTGATGGTGACTCTTATATCCACCCCAGGTTTCCAGTGACAGAGCATTCCAATTCAGTAATCAATAAAAACTGGAGGATATAATATGGTCATAAATTGGAAGATGCTTTATTGTAAAGGTGTCAATTCTAGTCTAGTAAACTCTATTTATTTAATATATTTTTTAATTCCTTATACCACCTACTAATCTTACATTGCAGGGCAATTCAGTTATCTTCTCTAGGTTTCAGCTTCTTTAGTCCTTCCATGGAAACATGGCTTTCTCAAATATCATTACAGATATACAGGCATAGATATGTAAATATCTAGACATATAGATACTTATTGACAGATAAATTGCCACCTCCTTTTGTGATTCTTGTGAATTTAGATAGGCTCAAAGTGTCCATTGCATTTCAATGCTTTTTACATTTTCATTATTTCTTGCATTCACTTCACTTGAATATTGTGTCCACACCACCACATTACCCTCTGTATTTTTTTCTTACCACATACTAGAAAGTAGCAACTTTAATATTCATATTCATCATGAGTTGCTGAATCAAAATTCTTTCCTTGAAATATTGGCAGTGAGGCAGTGATCTTAATTTCTACTCCTTACTGTACATCATTCCTCATATCTTAGATTTTGCCTGAAAGAGGCCAGCTCATCTTACCATTGGCTAACTTATTTTTCCTAACACTTATCCAGCATTTCTTTTACACCTGCTAAAGCTTATTCTCATAATCATCATGAGTAGGCATGTTTTCTCTCCTCCTTTGCCCACTTTGTATAGCCAGAAGCAGAAAAAAATAAGCCAAGTCAGAAACTCTGACTCTTAGTCTTTTTCCATCATGTGATGGACATCCACTGACTTCTTTGGGCCTCAAATTATTATTCAGGTACATATAAAAAAATGAACTCTCAAAAGAATGAGTTGAAGTCCAGATGATTATTATTAAAGTTATTTAAACAAAATAAAGTTTTAAGTTGTCATTAAACATGCCCAGTCATATTGCTGGGATGTAAAGAGACGACATGTTAAAGGGCATATGAAATGGTCTGGATTTGCTCACTGCAGGTTTGACCAGGGTCAATCTTGCAGACTTTGATGAATACTAAAAGAGTGACTATGTGGAAAGAATCAGGCACACAGATTTATTTGCCTCTCTGACTTTCTGTGGTGTCTTTTCTCAGTGCTATATTTGTTTTCTCCACTTTTGCTTCTAGGTCACAGAATGATGGTAAAGAAAGTCATTTAGTGGTGAAATGTTTCATTCCAATATAGATTAATGATTTTTTATTTCAGCTCTACTTTATCACTATCTTTCTTCCCATGTTTGTTTCATAGATCACTTTCTCTGAGCTATTACTCCTCTCACCTCAAGTGAACAGTATCACTGCCACCTTCTTCATTCAGATCAACTCATTTCACAAAGTAGCCTTATGTGTTTTAACTGGACTTAGCGGTTTTTTCCAAAAGGAGCCACATTTACATTATAAATTATGATTAAATATAAAACAGACCTCACTATCACTCTCCAGGTAAATGAGAAAAGCAAATGTGAGTCCTCTGCCTTTCAATTCTAATGACCTACCAAATCCTATTCTCTATTCAGTTTGTTTTCCTTATTAAAAACTTTTATGTGCTATTGACTTACATCATATAGAAAAAGAGACAGATTTGTGGTTCTTTTTTTTAATAATTTTTATTTATATATATTTCACATCATTTCAGTCCCTGGGGGTCACCCACCGCCTCCCCTTCCCACCCGCTCCAGCTGGTCCCCATTCTCCCCTTGTGCAGTTTCATTTGGTTGACAATATATTAGTGAAACCATTTGGTTTCTGTCCCTTTCTATCTGACTCGTTTCTGCTAGAATGATTTCTTCTAGGTACATCCAAGTTTCCATAAATTCATCAAATATGTCAATTTTAATTGATGAGTAATACTCCATTGTGTATATGTACCACATCTTTTCATCCAGTCATCTGTTCTGGGGCATTTGGGTTGTTTCCATGTCCTTGCAATTATAAATAGTGCTGCAATAAACATCCGAGCACAGGTGTCCTTTTGTACCCACATTGAGGTCTCCTTTGGGTAGATTCCCAGAAATGCAACTGCTGGGTCAAATGGTAATTCCATTTTCATTAGTTTGAGGGTTCTCCATACTGCTTTCCATAGTGGCTGGACGAGTTTACATTCCCACCAGCAGTGTAAGAGTGTTCCTTTCTCTCTACATCCACGCCAGCACTTGTTGCCTGTTTTTTTGATGTGAGTCATTCTTACTGGTGTAAAGTGGTATCTCATTGTGGTTTTGATTTGCATTTCTCTGATTGCTAGTGATATTGAGCAATTTTTCATGTGTCTGTTGGCCATTTGTATTTCCTCTTTGGAGAAATGTCTTTTTAGTTCTTCTCCCCACTTTTTGATTGGGCATCTTGTTTTGTTTTGTTTAGTTGTGTGAGTTCCTTGTAGATCAGTGTTATTAATCCCTTATCACTCTTTTGGAGGGCGAAAATTTTTTATCATTTGGTTGGGCTTCTTTTAGTTTTTTCTGTTGTCTCTTTTGCCATGCAGAAGCTTTTTAGTTTGATGAAGTCCCATCTGTTTATGTTTTCCTTCAATTTTTTGCCTTCTGCAGATGATTCCAAAAAGGGATTTCTGAATTGTACTTCATGGAGGGTTTTGCCTATGCTTTCCTCTATGTGTGTTATGGTTTCAGGTCTGATATCTAAGTCTTTTATCCATTTTGAATTAATTTTTGTACATGGTGTGAGAGAGATGTCTTGGTCCATTTTTTTGCATGTCTTAGTCCAGTTTTCCCAGCACCATTTGTTGAAGAGACTATCTTTGTTCCCATGTAAGTTTTTCCCTCCTTTGTCAAAGATTAATTGGCTACATGTGTGTGGCTTTATTTCCAGATTCTCAATTCTGTTCCATTGGTCTGATTGTCAGTTGTTGTACCAGTACCAAGCTGTTTTAAGTATTATGGCTTTGTAGTATAGCTGGAAGTCTGGAATAGTTAGTCCTCCATTCTCTCTTTTTTTGGAGAGGAGGTTTTTTGATATTCGAGGTCTTTTGTTATTCCATATGAATTTTTGTAATTTTTGTTCTATCTCTTTAAAGAATGTCATTGGAATTTTTAATGAGATTGCATTGAATCTGTAGATTGCTTTTGGTAGGATGGCCATTTTGATGATGTTAATTCTTCCCATC
>PVHY01015101.1:0-36760 GCA_004024945.1 Uropsilus gracilis
GAGAGGGATTTTGGGGGGTGGGGGAGACAGGGCTGAGCTCTAGTTCCAGGCTGCTCCCCAGCTCTCACGATAAAAGGGGGGGGGTTGCATGATTATAAGATCTAAGAACTATTGTAGCTGATCCTTACAAACTCAGATGAGACAATAGGGTCCACGCAGCCTGTTCATCTCTGGCATGTTGACCCCACAGACTCACACCTTGTCCCCTCGGCCCCCCGCAGCCGTCACGCACCCCCGAGGTAGCTGGCTTCCCTTCTTCTGAAGCCACGGGCGCATTTCCAACCCCTGCTCTCTAACAGTTGGCCTGATGTCACCTGCAGAGGCGCCACGGGGGCAGTGACAGACTGCAGGGCTGAGGGAGGATGCGCCCTTGAGGGCAAAGGCTTTATGGTCCCCGGATCCCACCAGGAAGGCCTGTGCAGGGAGCTCTCAAGGCCATGGCGCCGCGGGAGGGACGTTCAGCTTCTCCTGAAACCCAAAGTGAGTTTCCAGATCTGAGCACGGAGGCGGGTTCCAGAGGAGCCTAGGAAGAGCTGCTTTGCGTTCACCCGTGTTGGTCCAGGCAGGAGCTTCCGTCTCCGCCTGTCTCCTCCAGCCGTGTCTCCTCCGGCTCTGTGTTCTTAGCCTGTGACCACCAGAAGCCAAGCTCCTCAGGCTTGGCTGGCCTGGAATCCCAGGCAGGGGTCTAGGGCAAGAGGGGTGAGTGTCTTGCTCCCCCAAGTCCTCTCTAGGGCAGCTGTCAGGCCTGGGTGCCCCTGTTTCTCATCCCCCCGAGAATCAAATATATTCAAACGCGCTCGCATCCCAATCACACTCCTTTCTGTAAAAACAAAGCAGAAAATCTGAACCGATACTGCATTTTGCACATCACGCCTTTTGGCCTGAGCAGCTCATCTAACCAAGGATCAGCTGTGGTTTCTGGGCCTGACACCCAGAGCCCCTTTGAAGTAACAAAACCTGACTTGGAGATTGCTTCCAAAAGAAACAAAATCACTGCATGAGCTCAGCGGAAGAGTCTGCATCTACCATACACACAGATGCACAAACTGGTTTTCTAATTCCGTTTCATATTCTGCAGGAACACGTGGCTTTGTGGTTTTCAGATCTCCAACATGCGCCCTGAAAGCTTTTGTAGCCCAAACCAGAGTAGCTACTGCCTGGGAGGGTGAGTCGGCTCTGAATGGCTCCGAACATTGTTTTCATTTATTTCTTTATCTATTTATTTATTTGTTTGTGTATGTTTCGCGTCTTTGTAATCCCCGGGGATCACCCACCACCTCCCCTCCCTGACTGCTCCCCCTCATCCCCCCCCACACCCCCCAGTCGTGCACTGTAGTTTGATTTTGGCTTGTTTGGACTTTTCCTCCTGGCCTTTGGTTTGTTCTTCCCTACATCCCATACATGAGTGACACCATCTGGTTTCCATCTTTTCCTTTCTGACTTGTTTCTGCTAACGACGAATTTATGATAACATGGATGTACCTAGAAGTTTCCGAACGTGCTTAGCTCCACTTTCCCAACCTGGAAGAATCCCCTCCCAGCACCGCTTCGGGATCTGCGCTGACAAGCCCTTCCCTGAACGGAAGGGCTGCCTCTCAGCGAGCTGTCAGTCTTCTGAAAGGCCTCAGCTCCTCCTGAAGCCACATGGGAAACAGACACATGGGCCTGGCTGACATGTGATTCTGTCCCATCACCAGTCAAGGGGTCTTGTCAGATTGCAGTTTCTGCCAGTGCAACAGCCTCGCACACCCTGAGATGCAGAAGAGGAGGGTGGAGGGGGCTTTGTCTTCTGGGGTGTGGGTCTTCCGGATGATTTGGGGCTGGGGCGTCAGTACTCTTCTAAACCAAGGAAACTCCTACGTAAAGAGCCCTTCTCTCGTGAGGAGTGACGGCTAAGAACGCCAAACCAGCAAGGACCCGGAGGTGTGAGCCCAACTTTGTTTTAAATTTTAATTTCTACATATACATATTTCACATCAATCACATCATTGTGGTCCCTGGGGGTCCCCCACCACCTCCCCTCCCTGGCCACTCCAGCTGGTCCCCTCCTGCAGTTGTGTACTTTCATTTGGTTGTCCATATATTAGTGGAACCATTTGGTTTCTGTTTTTTCCTTCTGACTTGTTTCTGCCAGTATGATTTCTTCTAGGTCCATCCATGTTACCAGAAAATCATCAAATTTGTCATTTTTCATTGATGCGTAATATTCCATCGTGTAGATATACCACATCTTTTTCATCCAGTCATCTTTTTTGAATGTAGGTGGCAAGGGGGAGCAGAGGGACCCAGAGCAGGAAGAGCCAGAAGGCTGGCTCTTGTCTATCCTGGGTTTCCAGGCACCCAGACAGTGAATCCATGCAGAGCCAGTAGCTACCAGGGGTCAAACACCGCTTTATTGGTAGGAGTCCAGTGTCAGGGGGCTTCAGGGCTAAGGGTCGGAGGGATAGCCTGGAGCATTGCCTTCAGCGTCTGGCTTTACAGAATGGCATTGGGGTTACGTCCGTACAGGGAACCTCTCGTTAACCTTGTCTGCAAATGAAATCACCCTCTAAAAGGCTAAAAGCTCAGGACAGAGGCTGCAGTCCATGGTGCTCACACAGCTCATAGTGACACAAGGGGAGGGTGGGCGGTCCTTGCCTTTAAATGAAGTAAGCAGGGTGATCTTAATGGCCTTGTTCCAGCCACAGATCACTGCTGGAGGATAGCAATCAATTATTAAGCAGCAGAAGGTGACGCCGAAATGGAACGACTACCCAGATGTGCTAAGAGCACATCTCGAGCCTGAGCCTTGAGGCAGATGAAAACAGAACAATTCCTTGCCCAGTTCTTTCTGGACTAACCTGAATCTTCTGCACTGCACCAGGCAGGGCCAGGAGCTGGTGCATACTATTTCTGTTGCCTTGGCCTGTTTTTGTACAAAGAGCCCTATTGTCTGCTGATTGGCAGGGGACGTTTGAGGGGAGGCTTCTTGCTAGTGATTCCAGTCTGGGGAGAACTGTCACGCAATACTTACTTTCATTGTTGATAGGGTTGCCAGGTAGAGCAAAAAATAAGGTCATTTGGTTAAATTTGAGTTTCCGATAAACAAGGAATGCGCTACTAGTGGAAGCACGTCCCAAAGATGGCCATCTTTGATCTCACAGCCCTAGCTGTCAAGAAGGAAAAGGTTGCTTTTTTTTTTTTTTTTTAAACCGATAAGGCATTTTCCAGCTCTGCGCTCAGAGAAGCTCTCAGAAAGACTCTTGCGTAATTTTGATGAATTCTTTCCCAACGGGGAGGACCATGATCTTCCCACCCCACGGGTTCTCTATTATCTGTTTGCTAACTGGCCCATTTCCATTAAGCTCTGGGCTGCTGTTTGCCTAAGAAGTCTTTCTAGCCTGTCAAATGTCACCTGTATGTGTCAAGAGCCAACTCTCTGGCACCACAGTGTGTAGTAGCAGCTGATACTGGGGGAATTAGAAAAATAGTCAAAATGAATCAACTCCAGCCTTTATGTTCTTTTTACTTCAAACTTTGCTGTTTGGCTATTTGGGGGATTCAAAGACAGTTCCTAAAATAGTTTTCAATTGGAAGTACAAGATGCAACTCGTCACAGGAGTTGGGACAACGTTCAAAGGAAAATCCCTTTCTTTTCAAAGGAAGAACATGAAAATCTGTTCCGCGCTCTTAACGCTGACTCAGATTTCCCTGAATCTGTTTCCCCCCGGGAGGTCTCTCAGGAGCTGGTGCAGATGAGCCCGTCTTCCGAGCTCCTCACACCATCTGGATTCTCACCAGCTCTGCGTTTATGAGCGTTCATACCCACTACGACTGCTTTAAGGATTAGATCACCTGATTCTTAACTCTCAGCGATTCCAGTATGTTTAGCAACTGAAAAACAGCCGAGGAAGTGGGGTGGTAGGATCAGCGCTGGGGGAGATCTGGAGCATTAGGGATGAAAGCCTGTGTCATCTGTAGTTCGATGGACGGAATCGTGATTTAGGACACGCATTTCGATCTGGGCACACACGAGTCAGCTTGTGGGGAATTTAGTCTCGGGTGAAAAGGAGGGAGGTTTTTACCGATGGTTTAAGGGAAACTATTTTCATTTCCCCCGAGAAGGAACGAGCAGACGGTTCTGGCAGCTGAGTGCACAACGAGCCCTGGGCGAAGTGGCTTCTTCCCCATCGTCTCTGTCCTTCCAGGCTTCTGTTGCTGTTGAATCCCACCTGGGCCTCCTACGAGGCCAGGAGGAGCGAAGAGCAGGAGGGCTGTGGGGACGCAGGCCTTACCCTGTCTAGGGATCCTGCCTCATGGAACTACAGAATCAGAGATCCCATTTAACCCGCCCTTTCTGGTGGCTGCAGCAGGAGTCTGGACTTCGCATGGACTTCGCTGCTGCGAGTTAGGTGCTTGTGAGTAGCCCCGAGGGCGCAGGGGCAGACGCCAGAGGCCAGCTCCTCGGAGGAAAGGCCGTCTCCAGAGCCCAAGGCTTCTGTCCTGTCGAGCCCAGTGGGTCGTTTTGGAAAACCGGGTGGCCTACATCTCTCGAAGCTCCAGACCGGAGATGACGTGGTGAAGCATGTGCTCTGCCACGAAATAGGGTCCGCGCACCCAAGACAGCACTGCCCACTTCCCGCGCGCTGGCCACTTCCCACGCTGACCACATCCCAGCCTGGCTCCACCCCCTCGGAGAGAACCCCGCTGAGCCGGCGGTGACCAGACTTCCCTGAAGCTCTGCTTCTCGCCACCGATCCAACTCCTGATGGAAACGCTTCCTTCCGGAGACTCTCAACACTGCTCTTCCTTCTCTTCACCCTCCGTCTGTTTGGCTACTGCTCTGCCTCCTCAGGGGCATTCGTCTTCCACGACCCTCCTCAGGGCCCCTTCCGGAGAGCTCTGGTGTTTCTAGCTCTTGGGAACAGACGAACCAAAGTGACTCCAGCTGGTTTACAACCTCCACGTTGACACCAGCGCCCTCTCCCTGCCCTCGGTGGGAAGACCCCACCACGTGTCCCACATCCTGCGTCTGCCTCCCCTTGTTCCTGGCTGTTCCTGACAGCAGCATTGTCCACAGGGTGGAGGATGGACGCCAGCACTGTCCTCCTGATAGATGCTACTGGACATCAGCATTTTGGAAACCCGCAGTTCTGGGAACTTGTCCCCCCACGATGGGAACATGGGAACGTGTCCTGTAGTTATGAGAACGTGACCTCCACCTGCTGGCTTGCTTCACAATGGGAGTGGTGATGGGGGTGGTTTCGCCCTAGAGGAGGTTGTCACAGATGCTGCTGGGGTCTCTCTGGCCGAACTGGCTTGCGGACCCCGGTGCCCCAGTCATCAACCTGCAGCTTGAACTTCAATAGGAGTCTCGTGTCCTGTTGAGTGGCCCGGGAGCGACAGACCAGCTGTTTGATTGCCAACTGTGTTTCGGCTTCCTTCCCCCACTCGTACCTGTTCCTTCAACCTCAAGGCCCCAGCAAAACAGTCCCCCCCACCCCCGCCTCTCAGCAAAACGTGTCCGGGACTCGGCATGCTCTTGCTCCCACCTGCCCCTCCTCCTGCGTCGCTTCAGCGAACAGACCCAGACCCAGACCCAGAGGAAGGCGTTGTGTTCTCTCCCTGGACCAGCCCCACAGGAATCCCGCCGCTCCCACTTGTCTACAATGTTCCGAAGCAGCTGCCTCTTCTCGCTATTCCAAGGGCATGTCCCGGCCTGGCTCCTCGGGCCATTGCAGCGAGAACTGCACTTCCTTTCTCCCGGGCCTCTCCAGTCCAGCCCAGCCCACCGGCCCCACGGCCCAGCGGCTGTTGGAAACAAAGCTCAGCCCCTGTTTCTCCGACTGAGACGCGCCTAGGCTTGTCTTCCCTGGGACGTTACCTCTCAGCGCAGCAGGGCACAGCAGCCCCCCCCGCAGGCTGTCTCCCGGGCACATGCTGTCTCCCTCCTGCCTCCAGAGCCCTGCCTGGAAGGTCCTGCTCTTTCGCAAGCTCACAACTCCCGGCTTAGGCGTCTTGACGTTGCTATTTCCTCCACCCGAGAAGCTTTTCCTGCCCTTCAACAGCTTACTCATCGCCGGTCACAGGCTCAGGCTGCTGTTCCTCTGGGCAGAAGTGCTGACATCGCCTTTACTCCGACCATCCACGTGGGCGCACGCCTCCCCCTCCGTGAGCGGCTGGCGACACGCATCATTTTTAACCGGAGAGCGTAATGGCTCATGGTCAGCGGTTAAGGGGCGCGCACGTGGGGTAGACGAGTTGGCCAGGCTTCTGCCAACATTCACCTCCATGACCAGCACCTGTGGTATCGCACACCTGGGCCCAGGCAGCGAGGCTAAGAGGGGTGCGTCCCCCTGGGGGGAAGGGGGTGCATGGAAATGAAGAAACTATGAGGGAGCAGGTGCGGGGGATTCAGAGGAACTTGAGAGAGGGGACTCGAGGGGCTGTTTCTCTGCAACTTTGCCCCCATTCACTATTAACAGTTCATGAAGATAATGCCGAGGGTTGCGACACGCCTCAGCTGCTAGAGCCGATGATGAACCTGCCCAGGTTGGGAGGCTGCAGAATGGTACGATTTTTTTTTTTTTTTTTGAGGCCAGGTCTCGCTATGTTGCCCAGGGTCATCCCGAACCCATGGACTCAAGTGATCCCTAGCCTCAGCCTCCCAGGTTGCTGGGATTACAGGTGCGTGCCATCACACCTGGCTAAGTTTTTGAGACCAGGTCTCGCTACGTTGCCCGGGGTAGGACTCAAGTGATCCCTGACCTCCGCCTCCAAATAGCTGGGATTACAGGCACGTGCCACCATGCCTGGCAAATAGAATGGTACAACTTTTGGTTTTAATTTAGAAACATAAATGTTGAATTCTTAAAGGTTCTAACTTTCTGGGTGTAACTTTTACTTAGAGACGATGTCAGCGTCTACGAACTAGAGACTCCGGAGCCACAGAAGCCTCTGCACTTGTTGCTCTCTCCAGCCACCCTGTTGGGAGCAGGATCTGGCGCACAGCAAGGCCTTGGTGCGGGAGGAGTTAGCTCCCTGCAGGTGCTGTCCGTCAGGAGGCTCGTTCCTCGGCTGAGCATGTGAGTGAGGAGCGATACAGCTGCAGTATTTCGTTTCGCCTGAGACGTGAGTCATCTGCGATGGGCTGATGGTCTAGTAACCCGCCCTTGCAACCGGCTGCTGCGAGTGCTCCTGGTCCCCAGTGGCTCTCCCCACCCCCACACCTGTGGCGGACACACCAAAAGGTCATCCTGAGGTCAGAACTCTGTTTGACAAAAGGAGGCCTGTGGCTGGCAGGACCATCACCGTGAAAGGCCTCACCGTGTGTTCTTTCTAGAAGCGCACAGAGTCTGAGGAGGACCTGAAGCATACAGCCGTCTGGTGACTGTCCTCTGAGGGAGGGTAGACGCCTTCACACTTGTCGTGATGGTGAAAAACTATGATCGCCCCTGTCCTCACCGCTGGCTGAAACTGTCTAAATAAAGTAAAGGTTCCCTTCCCTGGAAGCCGCATTCGCACACTCACGGGGGCAGGAAGGATTTTAGCAGATGACTCGACCAGCGTTTTGTTCTCTGGACCGAAATACCTGGCACTTGGCTTCCAGCAGAGCCGCTTCCCAAGTCCACAGGTCATACAGCACAGCAAACCTGTCCACGCCCGCGTGCGCCCAGCTGCAGGCCGCCCGCTGGCCGCGCGACTGGCCGCCCGCTCTGTGACCTGGGAGGGAAGAGGGTGGACGGTCAGACACGGCTGTCCGAGCAGCTGTTCCCAGGAGGGCCGTGGCCCTCGATGGTCTCCTCTGTCTCGGGGCGGGGGGGATCCGGACTCAGTTCCTGAGAATCAGCTTGAACCACGGGTGGCTCAGTCCTGGGCCCACACGTGTTGGCTCCAACAAGGGTGTTTCACTCCTGACTTTTATTTCTTTATTTATTAAAAAAAATGTTTTTTTGAGACCAGGTCTCGCTGTGTTGCCCGGGCTAGTCCCAATCCTGCAGACTCATGTGATCCCCAGCCTCAGCCTCCCAGGTAGCTGGGATTACAGGCACTGGCCACTGTACCTGGCTTCTTTTTCAAGACCAGGTCTCGCTATGTTGCCCGGGGTTGTCTCGAACCCGCGGACTCAAGTGATCCCTGGCCTCAGCCTCCCAGCGTTTGGATAACAGGCGTGTGCCACCATCCCTGGCTACTCCTGACTTTTAGCTTTAAAGGCTAATTTTAGAATGATCCCCAAAAGCCAGTGAACTTGAAAATGTTCCTAAAATGTCCTCCAACCTATCATTTAAAGGCAAAACATACATTTCTCCTCTGAAAACAGACCCTTCGTGGTTTAAGAGCAAACCCAGCCGAAACGGCTATTTCGATGGATGCTGGCGAAGTTCAACACTTGGAGGGCGTTTCAGAAGTAGCCCTTAATCGTGGTAATTACTGACTCAAGAAATCCAGGTAATCACTCCTCCAGCTACTGCAGTCTCCTACGGTATTAATGCTGGTCGCTTCCACCGACGTCATTACTGTTTAGAGCCTCTAAGGTGTTTCTTTCAGAGCGAACTATTAAAAAGTAAGGCTTTTCAGGGGCTCAAGTGTGAGGTCAGTAACTGCGGAGGACATCGTAGGCCGTGCACACGAGACACTTGGACCTGGTGTTGCTCAAGCCGCCGTTGGGAACTCATAGCCCAGTGGACGACTGTACAGTGACCAGCTCAGCTGACTGCGCGTGTGGCTACAGGATCTGCGAGCATTTCCGTCAAATCAAGGTCTTGGCGGCCGGAACTAGTAGCCTGATATAGCGCGAACTAATATGAATATAGGTGACACATGTGGGATAAGTGACACACGTGGGCTAACCGTGGAGCTAAGTGTTCTGCGGTGACAACCGCCTGGAATGTTCCATGCACCCCCCGCCTCCCACCTGGCCTCTGACCAGGAGGACAAGGAGGTCGGCCTGGTGCTCTGATCCTTGCTGTCGGGTTGGAAAGGCTGATGGTCAACCGCTCCTCAAGGGGTGTGTACCGCGCTAGGGAGGTTGTGTCCTTGGTGAAGGCTTTGCACGCCTGGCACAAGCACCCAGCCCCAGCTGCCTGTCCTGGGTGCGGCTGTGCGTTCAGCAACGCAGCCGCCTCTAGGCAGGATGGCAGCGCCGTCCTATGCTGCCGGGGGCCGCGCTTACCTCCCCTGCTTCTGAAACAGGGTGCAGCGGAGCGAAGCCACAAAGCAGAGGGCGCCCAGGCCTGCTCTTTGGGCAGCCCTGCCGCCCGGCTCTTCCCTCTGGGGCTCCTGGGCAGCTGGCAGCCAGACCTCCTGGCACCTCGCTGGTGCTCTGCTCGGAGCCCTGGACCAGTGAGGCTTCTACCAGCAGCTTCCCAAGGCCACCCCCCTTTTTTGTCTCTGAGGCTCAGTCTCCATTTCCCCCTGGGCTCTGCTCCCTGGACGCCCCCTCCCCCGAGCCCTCCATGCAGGGGTGCGCAGAAGGCCAGGAGGGGGTACAGGCCTGGGTCTCTCTCGGGGGTGCGTGGGGGGCGAGCATGCTGACTGACTCCCTGGGGCATCCGGTTCTGCCTTCCTGCTCTGGGGGGCGGGGGACCGCCTGGAGCCCTGCGTGGCTCGGCCTGCGTGGCCGGTCGGTGCTGACCTCTCTCCCGCTCCACGTAGTGGCTGGCCAGCAGCAGCAGCTCGGCCTCCAGTGCCTCCAGGTCGCACAGGGCCTCGGCGTACATGATGGGCAGCCCGTGCGGGTCACGCGTGTGGATGCAGCCCGCCGCCCTGCTGTGTGCGTCTTCCTGGCTCTCCACGGCCGAGAACTCCATGTACCGGGCGCTCTGGACCTGGGGACGGACACCAGCCTGGAGTGACCAGGAGGGACGAACTGGCCTCTGCAGCCTGGGTGGCCTCTAGTGGCAGCAGCACTAGTCCCACACAGGGGGCGTCTGCCGGGGCTGGAGACACCCTGATGCACGGAGAGCGACCAGCAAGGAGCCCTGGCAGTGAGGCTGTTTCTCCCGTGAACTCGGGGTCGCCCCACGGAGGCAGGGGTAGAGCCCATGGACGCCGCGGTGGGGCCTGTGATCGGCCGGGCTCTGGAGGATTTCAGCCTGTGACCCCCCCCCCCCGCCCCGCCCTGCTCCGTGGGGCCGGCGAGGTCTTCTTGCGTAGGGGGTGGGGGATGCTGGCACCTCAAGACCCACGGGCGGAGCGGCCCAAGCATTTCCATTGTGATTCTGGAAATAGCTGTAAACGGCACGAGCAAACCGGTCCCATGCCAGCCCGTCACTGGGCATCGATGGGGGACAGCACCCCCCAAACTCACGCCCCCGGGAGCCTGAGACGGTTCCCTCATCCGAACATCAAGTCTTTGTGGATGGACTCAAGACACAGCCTGGTCAGGCAGGCCCCGTCTGACCCTGGTGGGGGGAGTGCCCTGGCCAGTCACCAGGGTCCTCGTAAGAGAACCCTCTGGGGACTTCCCCTGGGGACTTCCCCTGGGGAGGCCAGGTGGACGCGGCGGCTGGGGCGGGAGCAGAGCATCTCCAGGCTGGGAAGTGCCCAGGAGCAATGGGGTTTGCTGCCCATGACCCCCAGCGTGGGCGGCGAGGAAGCCTGGCCAGCGGCATGAGACTGGCCGGTGCTGCCAAGCGCTGTACCCCGGGCTCCAGATGGATCCTCTGCCCGGCTGAGCCGCTGCTCCCCACACCCGGTCCGGCCGCCCGAGGAGCCCAGACAAGCGGCCAGTGTCCAGCGTGACGGCCCTTCTCAGAGGACCAAGAAGCGGAACTCTGGTAATACATCCTCGCCATCTGAACGTCTGGCCGCAGAGTTCAGTGCCCCCAGCCCAGCCTCTGCCAGGCGCGGCCCCGCCCCCTCCACGCACGTGCAGAACCCCCCACTCACACATGCTCCCCGCCCCGCCTTTGCCTGCCCTGGAGGGGACAGTCCACTCCTGGCCCAGGACCACTCCCTCCCAGGCGCTGGACTCACCCCTCCCACCTCTGAAGCAGCCCAGCTCTCAGAGCTCGGCCTCCTCTCAGTCAGGTGTTTCCCAGTGGACACCAACGTCTCCTCAGAATGAAGCATTCTCATGACCCCCCCCCCCCCGCTGCCCACCCAGGTTCCACCTTCTGTTTCTCCCCCTCCCGTGGACCTGGCCTTCCAAGATGCTTCTGTGCTCGCTGCTCCCCTTTCATCGCCCCCAGGCCCTAGCCGCTCCCACCTGACTTTCATCCCCACCTGGTCGCCCAAGGACTTGAGGTAAGAAGAACGTTGACAGTGGCTGGACCAGTTTGCACTCCCACCAGCAGTGTGAGGGTTCCTTCCTCTCCACATCCTCGCCAGCACTTGTTGTTGCCTGTTCTTTGAATGTGGCCGTTCTTACTGGTGTAAGGTGGGATCTCATTGTGGTTTTGATTTGCATTTCCCTGATTGCTAGTGACGCTGAGCAATGAATGAAAATGGAGCTACCATTTGACCCAGCAATCGCTCTCCTGGGAATCTACCCAAAGGAGACCTCAACGTGGGTACAAAGGGACACCTGTGCCCGGATGTTTACTGCAGCATTATTTATAATTGTGAGCACATAGAAACAACCCAAATGTCCCAAAGCAGACGAATGGATGAAAAAAATGTGGTATATCTACACGATGGAATATTACGCATCAATGAAAAATGACAAATTCGACGATTTTATGATACCATGGATGTACTTAGAAGAAATCATATAAGCAGAAACAAGTCAGAAAGAAAAAGACAGACACCAAACGGTTTCATAAATATATGGCTATAGGAAAAAAATAAACAAAAGCCAGGAGGAAAAGTCAAAACAAGCTAAGCACCAAACTGAAGCGCACAACTTGGGGCAGGCAGGGAAAGAGGGGGAACAGTGGGGAAGGGAGGTGAACCCCTGGGCTCACAAAGATGTGAAATTTATATATAAATAAATGAAATAATAATAATAATAGAAGAAGAAGAACGTTGAACGTCTCTCTACACCCAGCAGACTTGCTCGGTCACTTTCTACCACCTTTCAGCAGCACCAGGCAGCCTGGCACTCTCCCCAGGACACCCCCTCTCCCCTCGCCCCCCGGGGCTCCCTGTTTCCTTGCTCTCTCCAGCTCTCTGGTCGTTCCTTCTCTGATGCTTGAGGGGCATTTTCCTCTCTCAGCTGATGGTCGTGTTGAAGCTCCTGGCCCAGGACCTCACATTTCCCTCCTGACCCCCTTCAGGAAGCCGTGTATGCCCCCTGCAAGCTGCCCCTCCTTAGACCAGTTACTCTAACTCATCTCTGCCAGCCGACTCCTAGCGCTCCGGACCCACACATGCAATCACCTATTTGGCTTCATCTCCTGGGAATCGCAAAGACCCCTCACATTTCACAGGATCACATCGTGTGACCCTCCCCTACCATCCCAGGTCCCCGAAGCAGCGCCAACACCGCCTCCTTCCTCCCGCATGAATCATTCTGGTGTCCCTTTCTGCTTCACCCAGCACGTCCGCTCGGTCACGAGGTCCCGTGGCCTGTAATTACTCAAGTCCATCCACCTTTCTATCTTCGCCACCCTCCACCCTAATCCAAGCTCTTGCTGTCGTTATCTTTCGCTAGGACCAGTCTAGGAGTTTCTAAACGGGTGTAACCTCTTGCCAGTCCATCCACACCCCCTCTGCGCTGGGCTTCCCCTCCCTCTATGTTAGTCAACCGCTGACAGAGGAGGTTTCAGAAACACTGTTCTGATGATGTCATTCCTCCTGACCTGCAAGATCCTGAGAAGACGTCCCTTGGCTCACGGAACCCAGGAAACTCCTTTACCCTGGCCCAGAAGGCCTGGCTCCTGCTTCTCTCTCTGCAGTTCTCAACCAAGTGCAACTTTGCCCTCCCTCCACCCCAGGGTGATGAGCCAGGTGTGGAGCCACTTCTGGCTGTCACAACCCAGGTGGTGGTGACACGGCTTGGTGGCGGGTGGGCAGATCTGAGATGCTGCCAGATATCCCAGCACACACCAGGCACCCTCTCATGACAGGATGATCAGCCTCGAATGTCAATCATATCAGGGTTGAGAAACGATGGGCAAGTGTCATTTGTGTCACTTTCCACCTGGATCACCTGCCTCAGCCGCTCAGGTGCTTTAGTTTGCTGTGGGTGCCAGGATCCTCGCTCTGGCCATGGGGCCCTTGGCTCAGCTGTGTCCTCTTGCAGAGGACTCTCCATCCCCCCTCTGCCTCGTTTAAGTCTCTTGTCTTCCAGCCTCAGCTCCTCGGTCACTTTCCCAGAAAGCTCGGCCAGCTTTTCCACTCTCCCTTCAGTCACTCCCTGAGGTTATTGCTTGTCACTTCTCTGTGTGGCCCTAATTTCATACAGATTTCCTTCCTCCTGTCGCTGTATGCCACTTTCCCGCGCTTTTACCATATACCAGTCAGAAACACTGTGTTTTGTCCTTAGAGAGGCTTCCCTCATGTGACCACAGTGTAGTGTATGTATTCTCAAAAGAGGTGACCGTAGCTGGGTATGGTGGCTTGTGCCTGTAAGCGACAGCCTATGAAGTCGCGGCTGGGACTGGGGGTCTCGGTTCGAGACCCGCCTGGGGCAACATAGCGAGACCTCGCCCCCAAAAAATGGCTGGGTGTGGTGGCGCACGCCTGTCATCCCAGCTACCTGGGAAGCTGAGGCTGGGGATGGCTTGAGTCCGTGGTACCCTGGGCAATGTGAGCCTGCGGTTCCATGGGCAA
This sequence comes from Uropsilus gracilis, assembly GCA_004024945.1. Taxonomy (NCBI): domain Eukaryota; kingdom Metazoa; phylum Chordata; class Mammalia; order Eulipotyphla; family Talpidae; genus Uropsilus; species Uropsilus gracilis. The sequence continues at coordinate 13,696 of PVHY01015101.1, forward strand.
AAATAGCGAGACCTGATCTCAAAAAAAAAAAAAAAAGAGAGGTGACCATGTCCAGGACAAATAGTGGCTCTGAAAATCTTGCTCTTTCTACAGATGAAACACATTTACATATCACGCATCTCTGGCACTAATATTTCTTCAGAGGGAGGCAATTAGGGAAAAGGGTCTTTTAAATGATATAAAATAGTTTTCTGGTTACCCACGAGCCATTTAAACTATGGAACTAATTCCCAATCTTTCATCGCTCATAGATTCAGTCTAATAACATAAAACCTGGCTGAGTAGATAAGTGTTCTGCAGAATGCATTGGTCTGGACACGTGAAGGTTCATTATATCCTGGCTCTCAACAGACCAGTCAGTTGGTCCTCGAATGTGGTGTTATCCACGGAATGACAGGGCGGGGGGTCAGGAACCTTCACAGACAGGGCAGAGTATTTTCTCTCTGTCGGAGAGCTGGAGAGATCAGAAAGGTGGAGGACAGTATGTTCTGGGTCCTCTCTGTGTTGAGGTTCTGTATTTCTCTTCTCTTCTCTTCTCTTCTCTTCTCTTCTCTTCTCTTCTCTTCTCTTCTCTTCTCTTCTCTTCTCTTCTCTTCTCTTCTCTTCTCTTCTCTTCTCTTCTCTTCTCTTCTCTTCTCTTCTCTTCTCTTCTCTTCTCTTCTCTTCTCTTCTCTTCTCTTCTTTTCTTTTGAGACCAGGTCTTGCTATGTTGCCTGGGGAACCACAGACTTTCATTGCCTGGGATACCACCGACTCCAGAGATACCCAGTCTCCGCCTCCCAGGTAGCTGGGATTACAGGCACACTCCACCACACCCAGCTATTTTTTGAGACCAGATCTTGTTCTGTTGCCCCAGGTGGGTCTCAAACCCATGGACTCAAGGATTCCTAGTCTTGGCCTCCCTTCTTAGGCTGGGATTAAAGGCACATGCTACCAGGCTCAGACTTTCTGTACTTTATTTATTTATTTTTTGTATTGATAGAAACACACCAGAGGATGACAGACCGGACATCCTCATTAAAGTCTCCTCATTCAGTTACAGATTCTTCATTATTCCAAGTAGAAATTTAGAAATCATCTAAAAAATCAAAGTCTGACTATTTCTACATCATCGCTAGGGCTCACAACAGTCCATCAGATTAACTTATTGATTTAATGAACATATTAAATGATTTCATAGTTAAGCATGAACCTCGTGGCGCGACTGGTTCACGTTCCTTTTTTGCTGTTCTGTAAAGCACACGACTTCTCCAAAATTAGGAACGTCACTATGTTCCAAAAGTCTATCGTGCCAAATGGGCACTCTGAGGACAGCTTAACATGGTCGACCTTTCTACGTTGCCAGAAAAGACCTTTCCCTTTAAAATCCTGGGAGAGGGATCTTAAAGACATCTGAAGTCTGAAGAAACGGCTACTGCCCTGAGCTCTGAAGCAGCCGGAAATGGGCAACGTTAAGGCATCAGCTGTCAAGCTTCAGCTTCATCTTTTTACTGAAGTAAGTTCAGTTTTGAGGCGACCGTTTCTCACCTCGGCAGCTGTCTAGATCACACCGCACCCACCACCAAGCGTTCCTCACCACCCACGCCTGTCATGCACTTAAATGGCTTGTCCCCAGCCCCCCTCACTGCTCAAGCACACACATTCCTTTTCTCTCTCTCAGGGAAGCGAACCCCTCATCTCAGGGGAGATGACCTTTGAAGACAAGATGGCCAAGTTCCTTCATGCCGGGTCATTTCCTTTTGCTTTAGTTCCCTCCCTGCCCTGCGAGGGACCCTCCTTCGGAAGGTCTTGCGGTCTAGAGAGCTGACTTTTCAATATTATGCTTGGAGGAGTGGCAGGAAGAGGAAGGCAATAATTACCTGTTTGGATAAGAAATAATCAGATCCTGGGGATGATTCATATGTTTTTAAGTCTGCAAACGAGCTGATGCCAAGCTAGCTACGAGCCTGGTAACGACAGGAAATTGGTGGCCCATGGTTCTTCCTTTCAGTCTATCGATTCTGTCGTGGCTGGTTACTAGGACTCTTATTTATTCATTTATGTTGCAGTTCGACGGTTTCGTGAAGCCAACGCTATGTTTTCTCTGCTGCCCGCCTGGCACGGGCATAGCTGACTCTGACGGGCATCTGGGCTGCTCTCTCCACAGCGGCTCTGCCGTCCTGACAGCAGACGCTGGGAGAGAGCTCAGCCCAGGGAGCTTCACTGTCCATCTGCAGCCTGAAGCCCCTTGAGGCTGTGCCCTTGGGACTTCCATAAGCATGTGCTTCACTTCCTGGTTGCTCCCACAACGGTATCAAGACCTGGCCCTGACTCTTGGGCGTGGCCCATCCTCCGTCTCTTCAAGCTCACGTCCCTCAATCACTCTGATACGGGGTGACTCGGTTGGACGGGCAGCCAGGGCCTCTGGGAGTGACGTAGCTGAAAACTGTATTGGGCGCCATGCTGCCCTGGGGGGCGGGTCTGAGAGAGAGACCCATGAGAGAGAATGAGAAGCGTGCAGAAAAGATGAGCAAAGAGAGAGTAGGGAGAGACACAAGAGTGGGGGATCTCTAGGGAGCCCAAGACCAGGCTGGGCAGAAGCCCCCGGAAGAGTGAGCTGGAGGTGGCGAGGAGCCATGGTGACCGGCAGAAGAGTGACCGGTGTGGAGCGTGTGGCACTGCAGCAAGGCGGCATCGTGAGTTGGTCTCTGGAGATGGTCAGGGAAGGGGAAAGCTGATCTGCGCATCAGCAGTTGTTGAAAAAGTGTGAAGAGCCTTGGAGAAATCACAGCTTGGAACACTGGAGAGAGCAGAAGCCAAGAGAAGATGCCAGAGAAAGACTAGACTTGGCAGAGTGCCTGCCTCAGGCTGGGAGGGGCAAAGGGCGCCATCTTGGAGTGTGTCTTTGGGACCTTTGGGACTGAGAGTGGTGACTGGGGTCAGATACCTGGCTGCTTTGGCTTTAAGGACTTTTTGTTTGACTTTCTGTTTTCCTGGTTCATTTTCCTTGTTAATAAAACCCTGTTGTTTAAATTGCACGTGACTGGCAACTGTCACGCAGGGGTGGTACGAATCTGGGCACAAAAGTCACATTTTAAAAGTGCTGCTTTTTTTCCCCCTTTGGCTTGTTGCTTGGAAGTTTCTGCCCCATTTTGACCTGATTTCAACTCCAGCTGTGCTAAACGACTTGCTGTTTCCACAGCGTTGCTAGCTTAGTACTAACCCAGGGTCTTCGTTCTGGCCCTCTCCTGGGCCTGGCACTCTGTCTCTCACCACACGGCTTGCTTCCTTATTGCTCTTTACTCACACAGTACCAGGTCAGCAAGCCCTTCACGGGTTCCCACACATGGCACACACATCCTCTCTGCTCCCCTTGTCTCCTTATGTTCTTTCCACGGACACCCCATCTTTATGAGTCCACTAAGGTGGACTTACTCTGTGGTAAATAGTTCCAGGGCTTAGCAACGTACACTTAAAATCCCCTCCTCACATGGCAGGGCCCACCGAGGGCTGTTTTCTATGCAGACACCTTCTTCCAGCAGAGACCCGGGGTCCAGGAAGTCTCTGTCTTGTGACTCAACATGTCTTCCACCCACTGGCCATGGCAGGAGAGAGCTGGACAGTCAGGGCCAGTTCTTAAGCACTTCGCATTAGAAGTGAAACCTGTCGCTTCCAGAGCGGGTTTGTCACTCCAGCCCCACCCACCAGCAAGGAGCTAGGGAGTCTCAAGGGTTTTGATGCCATCCATCTGACATTATGTACATCCTACCTACTTATTAACTGTCTTTTTCCACAAAATTGTCCTATGGTTGCAGAGATTTGTGCTGGTTTTATTTATTGCTGTCCCCCAGTGTCTAGAACAGTGCCTCATATATGTGCTGGTGAGAAGGTTTGTGGAGTGAATCAGAGACTGAGTGAACGAATGAATGAACGAATGAATGAATGAATGAATGAATGAATGAATGAATGGCTCACAGCCTATGGGTACAAAATAGCCAACAGCCTGGCATGGCAGTGAACTGAGGGCTGCAATGAAGGAAGACATGTCACCGGAGACAGGCAGAAGGAAGGCTCTCTAGCTTGGTGGCACTTGACTGGACTCTTGAGTACAGTAGACATGTGCCAAGGAAAGAGGGGGTGAGGGAAGGGGGAGTCAGCATGCACAAGACCCGGGACATTCAAAGGACTCACTCAGCTCCAAAAAGATGCTGAGTATCAGGACCGTGAGGAAAAAACGAGGCACAAGAGCTTAACAGAGGTTAGACTGTGCCCAGACTTATCACCTCACCAGGGAGCCTGGATTTTACCTCATGAGAAACAGGAAACTGGTGAAATATTTAAAGCAAAGGAATGAGCGTGCTTCCATGGGGACAAGGGTCCTTGGGAAGCTGACAAAGCTAATTCTCTCCATTCCTATCCGTCTGCAGTGAGTCCACAACCCACGGAGAGAGTCCTCCACGACGGACCCACGTGCCTCTGCAGCTCATCGCCTTCCACTCGCTCACCACAGCCTCTGCCACCTGAGGTCAAGTCCTGCACACACCCGTGGTCTCAGCTCAGCACCTAAGAGACACTCACAGCCAATGGCCAGCGAGGGCCTGTTGCCCTCACAACCTGACCCTTGTCTGCCACTGGGCGTGAGCAGGCTCACCACGTGGCCAAGTCTGCATGTGGCGGCGTGTGGGCGCTTTCTTTCGGTCCGGGTTTGCCTCGCTATGTACAAATAGAAGGTTCCTGTCTGCTATGCGTCGGTAGCTTCTTTCTTTGGCCCGGGAAATAACTGCCATTCAATGATATCGAAAATGTATGATAATTCTATTAATTTGAGAGTCTGACAGAAGAGCACGTCTTGGAGTTTTTTACACGCAAGTAGTAGTTGCTGCAGCTCCAAGGGCGTCTCGTGGAGCAGCACACAGGAGAGAAACACCCTTTAAGCCACGACTCGTCTCCCTCTCTCCTCACTTTGTCTCCCTCTCTCCTCACTTCACTTCTACCTCTCACCTCATTCACAGAACAAACACGTGGGGGAGGGCTCACTGGCAGGAGAGATCTTTCTCTAGCTATTAGCAACTAACCCCACAGCTGCGTGATGAGGTAGGCAAGATAAAGATGTTTGTTTTACAGGTGTGTCTGTTTCCAGGATGCTCCATCCGTCTAGCTCCACTCAGAGACAAAAGAAGGACCGGACTGACTACCAGCTAGGGTCACGGGGGGCAATGGGGGAGGGGATATTTTCGTCCGTTGGGGGAAGGGAATCATGGGAACTACTGATTAGGGAAGGAGACCCATGGGAGAAAGGGTTCCCGGAGACTGGGTGGCGACTGGATTCTAGGTGACCGAATAGGAAAAATAAGAAAATGCTTTTCAGCCTCTAGAGCCAAACTGCTCATCACTTAGCCTCAAGCCACAGGTGGCTATTGAGGCCTTGAAAGGTGGGTTCTGAGTCTTGAGATGCCACTGGTCTGAGCTGTGCTGTGCAGCAAGTCCAAGGCGACACCGGTTTCTGAAGCCTCAGTAAAATACACTCAGCAATATCTCCCCAGGGAAGGAGACTGGTCACATGCTACAATGGTCGTGACACGCGTACCCTGGGGGAATCCCTTCCGATGATTAAGTTAGCTTCCCAGGCTCCTTTGTCCTTTTAAAATCACGCTCTCGGATGATGTGTGTGGCTCGTACTGTATTTCATCGGTCCGCGCTGCTGCAGACACCCACGCCCCGAGCTCCCCGAGGACCGACAACCAGAGGTCAGGCTTCCAGACAGGGCAGGTCAGAGCTGGGGTCCCGCACGCTCAGACTGTGACTTGTCTTCCAGCCGCGTAACTTTACTTTTCACACTGTCAGCCGGTGTCTTTTAAGAAGACAGCACATCCTAAATCTGATCCCAGAAGCGAACTTTCGGAGGTTGAGAGGGAACTACCGCAGCTGTGCCCACAATCTCCCAAGGAAAGGTGGGCATTGTTAACTGACTTCTAACGAAAGGGATTTAACGACCTTGGCTTAGGCGGGATTGAAGTCTCGTCGCCGTAAAACACCTTCACGAGCTCCCGGAGTCACCCGGGGGTGGGGGGCAGTAGGTTTTTGGAGGAATAGGTATTTTTGACAGTTTAGCTCTCTATTTTTTTTCATCTACATTATTCATGTCTCGACCATTTTTCTCCTCTGGAGATGGGAAAACAGGAAGAGGCAAAGCAGTACCTCTGGCAGTGGCAAGAAAAGCCCCACCTGGGCTTGTCTGGGTGAGGATTGAAGAAAGTTCCCTTGCGCTCTGTTCACACAACGCCAATAACCCGCCGCGGACACACCTTCCTCCCCGTGTGGTCACCGGGGCTGTTTCGGAAGGCCTGCTCTCAGGTGGACACTGCGCTGACTGTGGTTGAAACGCTCCCGCCCTCACCCCCACTTGTCTTGAAGGCCGTTCCCCTAAGAAGCTCCATCTGAGAGCAGATTCCCACCCTACGCAGGAGATGAGCTGGGAGAGGGGGGAGACAGAGCTCAGGGACAAAGAATCCCAGCAGGACCCTCACCTTTTGCTCAGCCTGAATCCCATGGACGTAGAGGCGAGCGCCCAGACCTTGCAAGGTGCCCAGGCCGCCTTCGGCCAAGTTGCCCTGGGCACTCTCTTCTGCGGTGGAGACCAGCTGGCCGGCGACCACCGCCAGGCCCGCGGTGCTGATGGTCAGTGTACGCTGGACAGAGCGGAAGTAGTTGAGCGTGCCCAGGCAGGAGCGCTGAAGGCAGAAAGAACAGCGTCAGGACCTTGGGCCCGGCTAGTCCACGGAACGGGGGAAACCTGGATGGGTTCCTGGGGGTGGAGCGAGCACACACCACCCAGGCCAGCTGGTCCATGAGGCAATCAGAATGAGGAGCGCAGCTGACACAGGTGCGCGGTTGCAAGAGTGCAGCAGCCCTCCCTGGCCAGGCAGCCACACAGGCCCCAATGTATTAGGGTTGCCGGACCCCTCCCCCACCCCGCCCCGCACACCTGCAGCTCCCTGATCCGTAGATGACGCAGGTACAGGAAGGACAAGTAGGACCCTCTCATCAGCGTGGGGTCCCGGTCCCCGGGCCCAGTCCCGTCATCCAAGCCCAGCAGTCGCAGGCTCATTTCATAGCTGCAGCTGGTGGGAAAGAGAGAATAAACGCCCAGAAAATCCGCGGACACGAGCGCGCAGTCCTTTTATTTAGCTTCAGGGAGTTTCGCGGCAGTTGCGCTTTCGAGATGCTTTGGGCGGAATGTAAGGGCCCTAGAGGTGCGGCTATGGCAAGAAAACACTCTCAGCAGCCCTTCTTGCTAACAGCCCACGTCCTGGGCTGAGGCATTTACTCAGTCGTCTGATCTGCTTCGACAGCCTTGCCTTCAGCTCAGAGCCAAATGTCTTTGGTTGATGTGTAACCTACACATTAATCAGCCGCCCCGTTCCCCCCACAGTCACCCATTTTCTGGTCTGAGTCACCAATGACACGACTTATTGTACCTCTTCTCTGTTTCCTGCTTGGCAGATCCAGCGGCACCTTCCCTGAGACTTGGTTGTGCGAAGTCGCTCCCGTCTCGCTCCACGGGAAGGTCGTCTTCCTTCATAGCTTCGTTCTGCCAAAAGAAGCGTGAGTTGGATCACGGGGACATTTGCACAATCACTCGCAAAATCATAGGTGGGTCATCACATCACACTTGTGATTCAAGCTCTGTTTAGATGCAGAACCGGAAGATCAACTTGATGCAGGAGACCTCGATTTCAAAATAAGTCAGGGGGGTCACTGTTTCGACTCTTCTTTCATCTTTGCTTGATAAAAGTTACCGCGACTTTTAGATACCAGCTATCACAGCTTTATGGGTCACTATGGAACCTTGGTCTCTCCAAGTTAGGGTTTTTTTTGAGACTAAGGTCTCGCTATGTTGCCCAAAAACTGCAGAATCACGTTGCCCAGGGTACTGCAGACTCAAGCGATTCCCCAGCCTCAGCCTCCCAGGTAGCTTGCATTACAGGCACCCGCCATCATGCCCAGCTGCTTTTTCAAGACCAGGTGTCACTATGTTGCCCAAGGTGGTCTCAAACCTGCGGACTCAAGTGATCCGAACCTCAGCCTCCCAGGTAGATGGGATTACAGGCACCTGGCACCACTCCTGGCTGTGTTTTCAAGACTAGGTCTTGCTCTGTTGCCTGGGGAGTCTCGAATCCATGAGTTCAAGCTATTCTGGGCCTCTTGCCTCCCAGTGCTTGGACAACAGGCATGCACCGCCATGCCCGGCTCCAAGTCCGCCTTATTCCAGCATGAGAGGTCCCTGGATTTAACCCCTCTTCCTAAGCGTTAGCTCTATGATGGAGTCACGTACAGTCTTGAGGCCGCTCTCAGGTTTGCTGGGTGATGCGGCCGTGGGAACGGCTGCGTTTCTGCGCCAATGAAAGGACAGGATGGATATGACATCGAGTGAGCGGCTCTTAGCAGGTGCCACTCCCACGGACTGCACGTCCAGCTACTCGTGCAGGCCCCATCACAGCAGGCGTGGCTGGCAGCATCCTCTGGATGGTTCATGTGGCCACATGAACCCCCTCCTCACTGCCTTCCCTGCCTGTCCCTGGCTGCACACACATTCCTTCCTCCTAAGACATTGGCCCTGACCCCACAGAAACACAGCACTGTGGCAGCGGACAAGGTTGGAAACCTCCTCTTTGGATGCTTGTATTTGCGTCATCGGTTCACAGAATTCCAGCAGAATTCCACGACAGGACCTGCTGGCTCCTCCCCAACACACGTTTTCCTTATTTGCAACTGCCATCGAATGTTGACCTTGCCATGTCTTCACCTGAGATGACATTTCTCAGCTTTCCTCGCAACTCTGAATGCTATGTGGTCGAGGTCTGGCCAGGGCAACGAGAGCCATGGGGTTGTTTCCAGCAATTTCTCTGAAGCAGCAGCTCCCCCGTTCTCATCGCCATCTGCGTCTTAGCACGCAACCCTGACAGCTCAGACCAGGCGTGGGGTCCCGGCTGCTGGAACTGTGGGAACTCAGCAGACCCCACTGAACCAGTGGCCGCGGGAGCCCTGAGCTTCCTACGGCTGCGTGTGAACATGAGATTCCCAGCTGCCTGTACCTCGTGTTTATTAACCAGGACCAACAGCCAATTCTGGTCTAAGTGATAAGAGTTCTCAAGGCCCTAAATGTAGGTGACCAGCCTCTACAACAACGGTACAGAAGAAGATCTTGGGCAGGAATGTTAGGAAGAATAGGAGAGAGAGACAGAGATGGGAAGAGAGGAGGGAGATAGAGAGAGAAGAGGAGAGGGAGGAGAGAGGAAAGAGAGAGAGGGGAAAGAGACAGAGATGGAGAGAGACAGACAGACAGAGACAGAGATGGAGAGAGACAGAAACAGAGAGAGATGGAGAGAAACAGAGGCAGACAGAGATAGACAGAGACAGAGATGGGGAGAGAGGAGAGAGACGGAGAAAGAGGAGAGAGAAGAGAGAGGAGAGAGAAGAAATAGAAGAGAGCAAGGAAGAGAATCGTCTCCTCTGAGCACCGACCAGGGCTGCTCTGAAGTGGTGCCCAGTTACCACCGATGTCCTCTCAGAGCGGCCAGGAAGGACAGTCCTGTGAAGTTGGGGTTCCTTCACGCAAAAGGCCCTTGAGAGAGTTGTTTTTCCCGGAGAGTTGGTTGTGACCTGCCAACGTCAGCATCAGGTGGTACCCAGCACACAGATGCTGAGATTCACACGCTACAGGCTGCAGGACGGTGACGGGGAGTTCAAATTTACACCGACGCTGCTGTGACTCCCCCAGAACAACACCCGCCCCCCCACCCCCCCCCGCCAGCGTCTCACTGGTTCCCAAGCTCCTCTGACCGTGCTTTATAGTCAGAGCGGCAATGTGTTAGCCTCAGTGCCTTACACTGTAGAGAGAGCCTAAGAACCAAAGCGAAACACTGACAGAGGTGGCAGATGACACCTTCCCGCTCATCACACTTCAGCCCCAACGCCCCCACACGGCTCTCTGAGTGGATCTCCTCGCCACCGCGTTGCTCTTCATGCTGAGGTTTTCCTCAGAATACTCATGAGTCAGAATGCAGATCTGCTTCTTTGATGACTTTTTGGGGGTGTTTCGTCCCCTAAATCCAACAAATCCTGGCAAAAAAGGCATCATCCATGTAAAAACCACTGAATGAATGAAAACGTGGAGAACTGAGAAACTAGCTTACAAGGACAGGATGGATGAGTTATGCATCTCCCCCTCTCATTCTCTGTCTCTAGATTCTAGGGGCGTTCGACATGTCTCTAAGGGCATATGCCAAGAATCAACTCAAAAAGTACAGTGTTTACCTTTTTCCTTCTCTGGTCAAGTCCAAGAATATTGATGTCAGTAAATAGCCAAAGGAAGTGGTTTCTTCTCTCTCTCTCTTTCTCTCTCTCTCTCTCTCTCCCCGCCCCCCACCTCTCACACACACAGAGCCAGGACCATTCACAAGCTTTGTCCATAGCTTGCCTTTTGCACCTGAAAATTCTAAGAATCTATCCACCCCAAGGGAAGAGATGCTATTTTTCCTTCCGCCACCCAGTTTCTTCATCCCAACACCCTCCTTCTCCCACAGGGTCTTCTGTTTCTCAGATCACCTTTTGTATCATCCATCTCTTCTTTTCCACTGCCCTTCCCCTCAGATTATAAGCACATTCAAGTCTTTCCAGCTTTGATAAACAAGGGAAACATAGCCCTTCCTGGAAGCAGTGATTACTAGACTACACTGGACTAGAGCATGAAGAACATCACCACTATAAACAGAGTCATTCGCTCTGCACAGAAACTCCCTTGCAACCTCTAGCTTCATGCTTATTCTGTGCAGTGGCCATGTACCTGCCTTCCTGGCCGCCAATCCCTCCCTCTCTCAACCCAGTCAGCACCTAGCTGAAAAACACAACGTTGAGCTGTCACTTCCCATATGGAAGACAGCACCGGTCTCTTAGTCAGATGTATGGGTTTTCACAGTCTATCTCCCACCTGCCCTACCTAGAAAACCTCTTCACTGTCTCCACAGGAGCCTTCCACTCGGCCCAACTGGACACGGACACGTTACATACAGTAGCTCCAAGGCACTGCTGCTCACGCAGCCTCCTTCTCTACCATTGCTTCCCTGAACCCTGGGCTTCTCCCAGCCTAGCTCAGTTCCAGCTCCCTCAAGAGGTTTTTCCTGGAGCCCCAGCTCTGTGAGCTCTTCCCCACAAGACACAGTGTTTGCAGTGGTCTGACACAAGCAGTGTCGGCACTAACTGTGTGGCTCTGCATTCAAACCTATCAGTTTAGCTGTGTGTGGGGTGTGTGTGTGTGTGTGTCTGTGTGTACGTGCCTGCAGCAGCAAGGTCTCAGATGATTCCACCTGATACTCCCCCTTAATTGGCATTTAATCTCTGTCACAGTGAAGACTTGGCTAGGTAGTGGAGCTCTGGGGAAGGGGCTCTGAAAGACCATCAGATCACTTCTAAGAGTGGTGTTGAGTTGGAGAGAGAGGCATGCTGGTTACTTCCTCCTTCTGTACCTCATAGAGCTTGGCGTTGCTGTAAATATCCTCCCAGACTTGGTCATAGTTGCTCTGATGCAAACCTTGGGGAGCCGTGGGCATGGGGTGAGAGGACATCAGCTTGATTGTCTTTGCAGCGTGGTCTTCAAGCACTTGCAACACTCGCTCGGGCTTGGAAATCTTGAGTAGAAAAGAGAGGAGGATTGGTTGGGAGGAGGGTTATTCCCTTCTTCCCTGCAAGAATTTGGTCAGATACACATATCATAAGAAAGAAGACTGGTGGAGAGGGGATGTTTGCCCATCAAAAAATCAAAACAAACAAATATCATGATTTCTTAGATATGAACCCACCACTCCGAGTATTCAAAGAAACACAATGTTTTACTTAAATTTCCATGACAATCCCCTTATCACATTTGCAGGTGGCATCCCCACTAGGGTGGCACTGATGAGAAGGTCAGTATCCATCAGTTTGGGGTGCAAACTGTCTGCTGTTACAAGAGATGGAGAAGAAGGCATCTTTGTACTTGGGATAAAAACACAGGCTCTGTAAGAATGCAGACCTGCACTCCTACCCTTGCCGAATCTAGAGTTTTCCATGCAGAATAGAACACATCTACCTGACAAGAATACTAATGATGTCTTTCCCAGGATGGCTGCAGCAATGCCATGTAACACATGCTGAATAAGTATTTTTTCTTCACCTCTAAAGGTTAACACTAGAATAATAATTATTATAGTGCCACAAAGAAACTCAAAGTTCATAAAGCCCAATCTCTATTAAAAAATTGATGGTACTTTTTGTTGATGCAGAAAAAAAATCATCCAAAATTTTGTTTGATTCTCTGGGGACAAATCAAAAGGCAAAACAATTGTGAAATGGAATAACAGAGTCAGGAGTCACACTTCCTGCTTTCAAAATATATTATAAAGTTACAGTAATCCAAAGAGTGTGGTACTAGCCTATGTTAGCTATACATACCAAATCATGTCTTAAAAAGGGTTAATATCTACAGTGTATAAAGAACTCCATCAGAACAACACCAACAAACAACAACAGCTTAAAAACTGGCAAAGGATGTCAATAGGCATTTCTCCAAATATGAGAGAAATAAACCCTTGAGTGTATGGCCAAATGATCTTAGATAAGGGGTCAACACTACTCAATGTAAAAAGGATAACCTCTCTAACAAATGATGGTAGGAAATCTGGATATTCACATACATAATAAAGTTGGATCCTTACCTTAGACTATGTACCAAAATTAACTCAAAGTAGGTTAAATATCTAAATATAAGACCCGCTATTCTGAAGTGTTTACAAATATCTTCATGGCATTGAAGTGAGCAATGATTTCTGGGATATGACACCAGAATGCATGTTAAAACAGGCAAAAGTGACTATATCAAACTTAAAACTTCTGTATATCAACAGGTAACAGAATGAAAAGTAAAGTGACAGAATAGGAGAAAATGTTTGCAAATCATGTCTTAAAAAGGGTTAATATCTACAGTTTTTAAAGAACTCCATCAGAACAACAACAACAACAACAAACAACAGTTTAAAAACTGGCAAAGGACATCAATAGACATTTCTCCAAATATGAGATATAAATAACAAGCAAAGATATGAAAAGTTGCTCAAAATCACTACTCATCAGAGAAATGCAAAGCAAACCCATAATGAGGTATCATCTCAAACGGACTATGATTGTTAATATAAAAAAAAAAAGAAACACTAGCAGGTTTTAGTGAGAATATAGAGAAATAGAAACCCTTGTATCCTGCAGATGGGATGGTAAAATGGTGCAATTCCTTGGAGAATACACCCTCCCCCAAAAATATTAAAAATAGAATCACCTTATGTTGTAGTGATTCTATTTCTTTTCTGGGCATATATGCAAAAGAATTAACAGCAGGATCTTAAAGAGATTATTTTCACAACCATGTTCATGTTGGATTATTCACAATTGCCATGAAGTGGAAGCAACCCAAATACCCATCCACAAGTGATTAGATTAACAAAAGGGAGCAGATGCCCTCAAGGGAATATTACGCAACCTTGATAAAAGACTGTGACATGAGTTAACCTCGAGGACATTATGGTGACGAAATAAGCCAGTTATGAAAAGATTGAACAATTCCACTCATACATGGAACCTAGAGAGCTCGAACTCATAGAGATGGAAACCAGAATGGCTGTGGGCATGGGTCAGAGGCGAGAGAAATGAGCAGTTGCTAATGGGCGCAGCGCTCCAGCTGCTGGTGAGGAGAGTTCTTCAGACCGAAGGTGGTGACTGTGGCACAACCATGTGGATGGCACCACTGAGCTGCACACTTGCAAACGGTCAAGATGGTGAATCTCATGTTAGTAGATCTGTAGGTAAATGTGTTAATCAGGCTTTACATCACTAGCCTCTGAGGTGATCCCCTGGATCACGTGACTGCAGGTGGCACTTGGGACCGTGGGCATGGGACATGCACACTGGTAACTGGACGCTGGGCCCAGAGAGAGTGAGTGCGCACATGTGTAAGTGGGCACACCTGTGCCTGGACCTTGGGATTAAAGTAATGGCAGCATCACCACTGCTACAACACTGTGACAACTCTGAGCAGCGACACAGCCGAAGAGACAAGAGAACGCCAGGGAGCCTGGAGAAAAAGGGTCAGTTCCCAGCCCTCCTCTCTGCCCAGCCTGCCTGCTGGACACGCACATGCGCCCGCCTCCCCGCCTAGTGTGCCTCTGTGCCTGAGAACATTAAAGCCTGTAGAGCTGACCCAGGGCTCCGAGACTTTTTATCCATCTGCCGGGGTTGATGATAATGTCCCGGCCCTGCGTGAGCGCAGTCAGTCTCTCACCATCATTAAGAAAAGAGAACAAAGTCAGGTGTGGTGGCACACAGCTTTAATCCCAAGCCTAGCATGGGAGGCTGAGACTGGGAATTGCTTGAGTCCATGGGTTCGAGACCTGCCTGGGGCATCATAGCGAGACCTGGCCTCAAAAATTAGCTGGGCGCAGTGTGGTGCACCTGTAATCCCAGCTACCTGGGAGGCTGAGGCTGGGGATCACTTGAGTCTGGGGTACCCCAGGCAATAAGAGTCTGTGGTTCCCTGGGCAACATAGGGAGACCTGGTCTCAAAAAAAGGAAAAGAGAGAAAAGTAATACAAAGAGGTGGTGCGTGCCCTTAAGTCAGTGTTTCCTGGTGTTGACCTTGTGCGACATCACAAGCTGAATGCTGCCCTCAATACGGTCAGGACCTGGGACATTGTCATCACCACAGCCCTCAGGCTGCCACCTCCCCTCCCCCACTGGTGGTCCTTAGCCCCAAGGATCCATGAATGCGTAAGCAGATGCATACACTTCTTGTAGGTTGGCATTTTTCGCTCTTGGTTTTTTGAAGCTTCTTCCAGGGTTGGGTCTATCACCTCTTTTTATAGCTGAAAGCAGTGTGGATGGAGCACCATCCATTCACCCACTGAAGGACATCCTGGCTGTTTGCTGTTTGGCACTATTGTGCTAAAGCCCCAACAGATGTTCATTTGAGGAAAGAGAGGGATGCCCTATCACATGGACGTACTGGCCCCACGATACAGATAAACCTTGAGAACATGATGTTATGTAAAGTAAGGCAGGTACAAAGAGATCATTACTGTCTGAGTCCACTTTCAGGAGATCCTCAAGAACAGTCAGATTTACAGAGTTTCAGTTTTGTAAGGTGAAGAAGTTCTGGAGATCTGCTCCATAACAGAATGACTATGTTGAACACTACTGAACCGAACACTTAAACTTTATCATCATACCATCTAGGAGTTTATTTTTAACCACAATAAATACAAGAGCTCAATGTTTTTGTTTCACAGCTGAGGAAACTAAAGTTTAAGGTTATATCTCTGATATCACACAGACACTTAACACTCAAGCCAAACTAAAATTCAGCTCTTTTGGCAATCGTTAGTCTCTTGAATGCAAATAGTATTAAAGTTTAGCAATTATGTCAGAAAGTTCCAAATAAGGCCTTATAGTCCATTCAAAGCCAACGGCTTTTAAAAGGGAAAAATAAACTTTCTGAAAAGGATTTTAGCAAGAATTCTGTCTACAAAGGAACATCGTTTCTTTCTTACCTTCAAAAACTTGGCTTGGAGTTGCAACAACACATCCATTCTTCTCTGTTCTTTGAGCTTTGTCATAAGCTTCTTCTGCCAAGGGTCACATTTTGGCTTAATCTAGTGGGCAAACACGCTCGTACACGGTTACAATAGAGCAGAACAGTGTTTAATAAAATTGCACGCTAAGGGATTCAAGAACCTTCCAGAGTGGGATCTGGCCTGCACGCTAGAGAATCTGACAGAACATGTGAAGTCTCGGAGAGGGTCTGTATGGGTTCACAGATGCACGGAGGGACGTCCCTGCCAGTGCAAGTGTGAGATGCAGTAGTTCCACCTGGGATGACACAGCCCCAGTAACAAGCTGTTTCTGAATTACAGACTGCATAGACACCGAGACTTCTCAGGCTTCTGCTTCAGCTCTCCGCTGCAGTCCAGACTGCCTCCCGAGACCTGTGCTCGGATGGCCAGCACAACCATGACCAGCAGAGGCCTGGCTTCCTTCACACTGACCGCCTGTTAGCCCTTCCTTTACACTGACCGAGGACAGCCCTCCTGAGCCTCTGTCCACCTTTAACACACAAGGCACAGAGCAGCTGCTCCTTCTTACTCCTGGCTTGCGTGAACCGCAATTGTGCTGAATCACCAACATTTGTTGTCGCTCCAGAAGCAGCTTTGGTGACACCTTCCTGGTCACGCACGGGCTTAGGCAGAACGCTAAGAAGCCTGAGCTGCCAGCACCACAGTCCGGCCATGGGCAGCAAGGTGACACGCGGCCATCTCAGGCGCTCATGCTGCAGCTGCGTCTCCCTGTTGTGGGCTACTGAGTGCCACCTTGATATCTGTGCTCGCTGCAGCAGTTTCATCGCTCAAGATGGTACCCAGGTGGCCCTGCCTGCTGGGTACAGAAGGCTGTGACGTGTCTGATAGGAGACATCTGGGTGGTTAGTGAGCGTCCCGCAGCCCAGCTTCGTTGGGCACTAAGGCATGACCCCTACACAGCCCGTTTCTGTTGAAGGACATGTAAGGTTCCGAATTCCTTAGGTGATAAGCCCAAGCCTGCGTTTTCGCTCTGCGGTGGTTTCTGTGTCGATACCTCGGTGTCTGCGGCAGCTTTACGGGCGATAAGTGCCACGCATAGTGAGGACTGCACCTGCCCCTCCTCAGGCCTGGCTTGTGCAATCTGCTGAGTGGCCGATCGCTTGTGACTCTGTGCTCTGGGCGCCAAGACCACGGTCTGCACTGAACGACCACGGTCTGCACTGAACGAACAGTTCTAATGAAAAATCCCGAGTCACACAACTCAGCGACACCTTCGGGGGTGACCCTCGGTTCTCACCGAGCAGTCAAGATCACTGACAACACAGGGACGCTTTGACCCAACAGCAAGGGGAACAGGCGCTTGAGGAACCTCCAGGGGGGCAGGTCAGCTGCTGAGCGGCACCCTGGACCCGAGGCGGCAGGAGCAGGGAGCCCCACCGGGGCTGTCTCCACGGGCCTCCTTACCTTTATAAAGGGGATCCAGTCGGCCCTCTTTTTCAAGGCCACCCCAGATGCAGCCAGGCCCCAGGTCTTTGCCTTCGCGGCCCCGGCATCATAGTCTGGGAATGTTTGCATCCTCTGCTGCTCGTTGAAGATGCTTGGGAATTTCTGGGAGACCTAAACAACATTAAAAAAAGAGAGAGAGAGATAGACCCTTCCCCCCCCACGCCCCTGAGTCTCAGACTGGAGGTCATTTCAAAAACAACCTTCAGCTGTGGGGGGGATCTTCAAGCTACTGAAAATGGAGCTACCGTTTGACCCAGCAATCCCACCTCTGGGAATCTACCCAAAGGTCACAAAACACTCACTGGAAAAGACACCTGTACCCGGATGTTTATCGCAGCCCTGTTTACGATAGCCAGGGTATGGAAACAGCCCAAATGCCCCCAAACTGGCAAGTGACTGAAAGAGTTGCAGCCCGTGTACACAAATGCATCAACCAAAGAAGGCAAAGTCACTTGCAGCAACATGGAGGGAGCTAGAAGGAATCATGTTAGTGGAAATAAGTCAGGAAGGAAAAGAGATACAGGATGGCCTCGCTTCTAGGAGGGACAGAGGGAGCACAAGCAGGTGGATAAGAAAAACTGAAAACTGCCGACAGAACTGAAGCACAGAGCGAGAGAGGGGGAGGGGGTCGGACACAAGGCCGCTCCGTGCGTGTCCAGGCCGGCCCACGCTCCTTTGTCAGTGCTGAGCCCGCCGGGCGGCACTTGATCTGGACGCTCCTTAGACATCATCGGGTCCCGGCTCCATGTTCCGTCTTCCGTGGCGTGTGGCGGCAAGGAGGGCGGGAGGCTGGGAGACGCCGCCGCCGCCAGGCTGCCGGGGCTGCGGGAAGACAGACGCCAACCAACATCGTCGCCTCCCGGGAGCCCAGGAACCGGGAGTCCCCAGATCCGGGCCCCAAGAGTCTGCGCTAAGCAGGAGCAGAGGGAACTGCGGGGAAGGTGTCGGGAGCAGATGAACCAAAGTGACTCCATTTTGTTTACGAGCTCCACGTTGAAGCCAGCGTCCGCTCCCTGCCCTTGGAGGAAAGGACCTGCCACGGCCGCTGGCCCCACAGCCTGGTTCTGCCTCCCCTGATGCCTGGGGACAGCCGTCTCGTCCCCCCGAGGGATGACGGACGCCAGCACTGTCCTCCTGATGGAAGATGATGTCAGCATTATTGGAAACCCGCAGTTATGGGAACGCGTCCTCCACCTGCTGGCTGGCCTCACAACGGGGGGCAGTGGTGGTTCTGCCCTATGAAAGGTCGTCACAGCGGCTTCTCGGGGTCTCTCTGGCCGAGCTGGCTTGGGGACCTGGTGCCCCAGTCGTAAGCCTGCAGCCTTGACCATCAGTCGGAACCCTCGTGTCTTGTTGAGTGGCCGTGAGTCACAACAGAAAGCATGCTGGGATGCAGACAGCTGGACGCGGGACCTCAAGGTCCAGGCAAACGGCGAGAGAGCAAGCAGACGCCTTCTCACGTGAAGAGACATTCCAATGTGGTTTTTCCCCGTTGGGATGAGTCAGGGCACAGCTTTCACCCGGCGAGAGCCTCTGCCAGCGCCAGAGCTCGACATCGGTCTCTATTGCGGTCGGTCTGGCTAAGAACTTTCTAGAATGTGATGTTCTGGAGCCATGATCCTATTCTTCCCTCTGGCACAAGTGTTACCCTGACTCCTGGGAACACGAGTGTTTTCAGGAGCGCATCCGTGCTGGAACCAAGCAAGCCGCGCGAGAGGAAACGTCAGCTTAGCACACGCTCTGTGCGGGAGCGTGTGCTGACAGGAGACCCAGGTGGCCCGGACACTGGAACACTCTGCTGTGCAAATTGCCCAATCTCGGCTCCCTGTGCACCACTTACCTGGACGCTGGCCTACATCCCCCCTACATTCGACAGGGAAATAAAGCGCGCCACCCCCGGGCTGGCCCCCGGGCGCGCCATCGCTCTCACAGAGCATGTTCGCCCACGCGTCCACGGCTCACCCACTAGGACGCAATCACCCCCTAACACGGCTGCGACAGCGCGGGGTGGACGCTGAGGCTGGCTTTTATGAACAGCCGTCCTGCACCAAGGACGAGGCCGCAAGTACCAGGGCGAGGAGCTCCATCTCCTTGGTGGCGCCCACCAGCTCCGCCACGTCCCACGGGATGGTGAAGTGGTTCAGCAGGAGCCGCAGCTGAGGCTTCAGGGCTTCTGTGTCTGTCGTGTGTCGGGGCAGCACACCAGGGGCTTCTGCTCCCGTCCACCCTGAAAGAAAGGTCAGGGCGGGGGCGCTGCGGCCACGGAAGAGCAGCTGGGGGAGCAGCTCCGCTGAGGCAGCTGGAGGTGGGGCCTCGGCTGACGGGCTGGCGGGCGGCGTGCTCCAGCTCAGCCTCCTCAGCCTCCACAGCCTGAACTCCGCGCGGCCGCACACGTCACTTCACGTCACACACGCCACACGTGCCACACACTTCATGCCACGCATGTCACATGATTCATGCCACATGATTCACGTCACAACTGCCACACACTTCATGTCACATGTGTCGCACAATTCATGCCGCACACCACACATGCCACACACCCCATGTCACACATGGCATGTGATTCACGCCATGTGCCACACATGGCACGTACTACATGCCACACACGTCACAGGATTCATGCCACACATGTCACGTCACATATGTCACACAATTCATGCCCCACGCCACACGTACCAGACACTTCACATCACACGTGTCACATGATTCATGCCACATATGCCACACACTTCACATCACACGTGTCACATGATACATGCCACACATGCCACACACTTCATACCAGTATGTCACACAATTCATGCCCCACGCCACATGTGCCACACACTTCACGTCACACAGGTCACACGATTCATGCCACATGCAACACACATCACGTCACATGTGTCGCACAATTCATGCCCCACGCCACACGTGCCACACACTTCACGTCACACAGGTCACACGATTCATGCCACATGCAACACATGCCACTTACATCACATCACACGTGTCACACGGCATACAACTCATGCCACACATCACACAGGTCACACTTCGTATCACATAGTCACATACGTCACACACTTCATGCCACACATGTCACATGATTCAAGCCACATGTGTCACATGATTCATGCCACACACCACACACTCCACATCATACATGTCATATGATCCATGCCACACACCACACGTGCCGCACACTTCATGTCACACATGTCACACAATTCATGCCACACACGCCACACACTTCACATCACACGTGTCACATGAATTCATGCCACATGATTCACATCACAACTGCCACACACTTCATGTCACATGTGTCGCACAATTCATGCCGCACACTACACATGCCACACACTTCATGTCACACATGGCATGTGATTCACGCCACGTGCCACACATGGCACACACTACATGCCACGCATGTCACAGGATTCATGCCACACATGTCACGTCACACGTGCCACACGATTCATGCCACATGCCACACGTGCCACACACTTCACGTCACACATGTCACGATTCATGCCACATGCCACATGTGCCGCACACTTCACATCACACACGTCATACAACTCACACCACATGCCACATATGACACACTTCACATCACACATGTCACATGATTCATGCCACACACGCCACACACTTCACATCAGTATGTCACACAATTCATGCCACTCGCCACACGTGCCACACACTTCACGTCACACATGTCACACGATTCATGCCACACATGCCACACACATCACGTCACATGTGTCGCACAATTCATGCCCCACACCACACGTGCCACACACTTCACGTCACACATGTTGCACGGTTCATGCCATACATGCCACACACTTCACGTCACACAGGTCACACAATTCATGCCACATGCAACACATGCCACTTACATCACATCACACGTGTCACACGGCATACAACTCATGCCACACATCACACAGGTCACACTTCGTATCACATAGTCACATACGTCACACACTTCATGCCACACATGTCACATGATTCAAGCCACATGCGTGACATGATTCATGCCACACACCACACACTCCACATCATACATGTCATATGATCCGTGCCGCACACCACACATGCCACATACCTCATGTCACACATGGCATGTGATTCACGCCACGTGCCACACATGGCACACACTACATGCCACGCATGTCACAGGATTCATGCCACACATGTCACGTCACACATGCCACACAATTCATGCCCCACGCCACACGTACCACACACTTCACATCACACATGTCACACGATTCATGCCACACACTTCACATCACATGTGTCACATGATTCATGCCACACATGCCACATACTTCACATCACATATGTCACACAGTGCATGCCACAGGCCACACACTTTGTGCCACACATGTCACATGATTTGTGCCACATACCACACGTGCCAAACGCTTCACGTAACACACGTTACATGATTCATGCCACATAGGCCACATACTTCATGCCACACATGTCACACGGTTCGTGCCACATGCCACACATGCCACACACTTCACATCACACATGTTGCACGGATCATGCCACACGTGCCACACACTTCATGTCACATATGTCACACGGTTTGTGCCACATGCCACTTATATCACGTCACACAGCATACAACTCATGCCACACATCACACTTCATGTTATATGGCCTCACACGTCACTTCATGTCCATGTCACACACATCACACACACTTTGTGTCACACACGTCACACGGCCTCACACGTCACCTTCAACCTCTTGGTCCTAGCTGACGAGTCCTCGGGCTGGTTTTCTGGGGAGGAACAAGAGCCCCTCAGTTGCTCACATCCGATAAGGGAAAATCCACAGGCCTTTGGGGACTGACTGAGGGAGCAGAACTATTTCCAGCCCTTCGTGGCGGACAGCGGGATCTATACATTCATCAGCCAATCAGGAGAGCTGAGTGCTTTCACCTGGCGTGCTCCTACTGTGACTCAGGACCCGTTTAGAGTCCTCTCCTCCCCTCCCCCCTTTCTCCTCCCCCTCCCCTCCCCTCTCCTCCTTCTCTTCCTCCTCCTTTCCCCTTTTTCTTTTTTGATTATTTATTTCAAGAAAAAAATCTACAACCAAATAAAAGGGGGGGTAGGGAGATGGGAGGGAGCGGTCAGGGCGGGAAGGTGGCGGGTGATCCCCGGGAATACAAAGACATGACACACACACACACACACACAAATTGAACCATAAAAAGTAAAAAAGAACGTCTAACATCACTATGGTCCTCGCGGTCTCGCTGCCCCATCGCCGGTGACCATCACGCTATTCCCCGGTGCGCCTTCCTCCTCCCCTGTCCCGCCCCCCCCACCTTGTATCAGACACCCTCTCCTCTCTGCCGGGTTGGCTGCCTCCCTGGGTGCAGCCCGCGTGTGTCTGTCCCGCAGAGCGGAAAGCTGGCCGGGTTCCTGCTCATCTCTAACCGAGGGAGTCATGCTCTCACTGACTCACACAGGGGCCATCTTTTAAATCAGCAAAGTGACAGCTGGAGGGACCTTAGTGGGCATGGGTGTGAAAGCCTCCTCGGGGGGTAAGGAGACAGGGCGACATGGACACGCGGGTTCACGGGCCGGCCACGCCGGGCGGGTCTAGAACTCGGGGCCTGCAGACTCACGCACGGCTCTCTGCTGCCTCTCGTGCTCCAGCGACAATAGAGACACCCCAAGAGCAGGAGCCGCTGCTTTTCCACCATCACCACTTCTTGCCTATTGAAAGGACCTCCCGTTGGTGCATCAGAGACCTCAAGCCAGCACACGGGACAAGACAGCGTGGGCCGAGTCACAGCTCCCCATCCTCCGTGTTACCCCAGGTGGAAGACGACTGACTCTCACCTGCAGGGCCTGGGGGAGCATCCGGAGGGTCTGGGGGTGCATCCGGAAGGTCTGGGGGTGCATCCGGAG
>PVHY01015102.1:0-20818 GCA_004024945.1 Uropsilus gracilis
CAAAACAAACTCCAACACGGAGTTCAAATCTGCAAACTCCTTAACTGCATTCAGCACACATGCTGCCAGCCTGGGTCAGCCGAGGGTTGCAGGCCCTCGGTGGCCACATGGCCAAGCTCACATGGCTCACATCTTTACAAGATGGCTAATTCCCATCTCTCCTCTCTATCCTCTCTCCATATTGGAATCCCAATCGAATCTGCATCGAATCCTTCTCTTTGTTTGCACACCCTTTATATACCCTGATTTCCCGCCTTCCAGGAAATCTGTTACACTTCTTTCTTCCCCCTGCATCCCCCTGAAGGGAAATTCCAGCTAAGGTCATTCTCCCATTTTAACGTTACCCGTCCTTGAAACCTGCAATCTTAAACAGGAGACAGTGGGGGGGGGGGCACACCCTATCAGTTTCTTTCACAAAAGCACATCTAGCAATGTTTTCATTAACTTTTTTCAGTGATCTATACAATTGTTTAATAATTGTATAGAATTTATATTTCTCTGCCTAAAAACTCTCTTATTCATGTAAACATTTTCTTGCAGTCTACTGTGGTCCAAGAAGAGTACTAGACTATGGCTCATTATTGTTATTTCACATTCTGGCATGCTCTCCTTTTCCTAGAACCACATGGAGTTCTGAACTTTAAATTTCATTTTAACTGAAGAGAATATTTAGTATTCATAGCATTGGTATGGTTTCACTAAAGACTGTTCTTTGCTTCAATTGAATAACACAGTGTTTTTCTTACAGAACATAAGAATTGGTAGAATATAAAAATTCTTTACTGAATTTAAATATCCATAAGCTGATATTCAATTTATGAAGGAATTGCTCTAGATATAATTTTAGAACATAGTCCACAGAAGTTCTTATTTCTCTAACTGGAATATATAAAATGGAAAGACAAAACAGGATCTTATTATTAAGCCAATCAGTACTTTATAAAATAAATTCCAGGTAATAAAGTTCTAGAGATGGATGGTGGTGATGATTACACAACACTGTGAATATAGTTAATGTCACCAAGCTGTTAAAATGGTAATTTTTATGTTATAATATTTTCCTGCAATGAAACAGATTGAAAAAACTTTAAGGTAGTATGAACTTCCATATTCCACCAATCCTGAGTTTAAATCTAAGGAAAAGCAAATATCAAAAGGCATTAAATAAACTCTTCAAATATATGCTTTATAATTACTTTATGTGTTTTCAAATTATCTCTATAAAATTGCTAACAGAATGTGTTTAATATTCCCATTTTCACAGTAACAATAGTCACTGAGTTAAGTAAGAGTGACTGAATTTTATAGCTGTTTGTAATGTTGATATACATTTCAAACTGAGGAGATACTTTATTCTAGAAGACTTTATATTGAAATGTGTAACATTCCTTAGATTAGACTATAGAACCAACTTTTTTTTTGGTTTCTACCTCCATATTCCTTTCTCATATCATTTGAAACACACTGCCTCTATTGCCAATATTTTTCTATAATGGGAAGGAAATGGAAAACAAAAAACAGAGTAACCTGGGAAAGAAAAGAGCAAGGAGAACATAGGATATAGAATGTCATGACACATGTCAGATTTCATTTTTTACTGGTACATTTGGCTCCCCCACACCCCATTTATTATAAGTGATGAGTGCCTAGTAAAACTTTGAGTGACCCATTCTAAGCTTCTAACTTCATCATTTTCCTCAATCTTGCGGCCTACCAAATGATGTCATTTTTCATTCTAAAACCCTTGCTTCTCCTTTTCTCATATAGCATGGAAATGTTACACACCCAGCTTTTCTTAAGCTAGACATACCCTTAAATCCAGTTAGCTTGTCTACATGATGATGTGACATATTTCTGGAATCTTTTCTTTCTGTTCCTACTTGCACTATATTTGATCATTTCATTTCTCTCTCACTTCCAACAATAACCTGTCACACTCCCCCATCTCCATTTTTTGGCATTTAAATCCATTCTCTACTTTTCAACAAGAATGATTACTAAGCGGTACTAATATTACCACAGCACTCCTCTCCTGAAGGTTTTTTAATTGCTCCCTATATGACAAAATACAATGTAAGTATTCCTTTCCCCAATACCATCTCTTATTTACAGTTCATCTTTTCTACACGTCCCTCTTGTCCAAACAAACGTTTCTTCTTCTTCAATTGAGTAAACAAAGTCATCTTTTGAGTCTTAATTCCTACTGTCTTTCCATATTAAACCTTTCCTGGTCATTGACCCCTTCCTCCATTTCTCTACTCTCTGCCTGACCCCAACTAAAAATGGATCCTCCGTGTTTCATTGCACTATCAAAGATCTCACTACATTATATTACATTGAAAGTGTTAGGTTATCGGTCTACGTTCTAGGTAAATATAAATTTAATGAGATCAGGGCAGACTTTTGGTCATTTTTGTACCCCCAGAGCACAGCAGTGTGCTTCACACATAATTAGGCTGTCAATATTAAATGCACTTTAAATTTGTGAGTTTCTTAAATATTTTTTGGGATAGTATAGCAATTTTTTAAAATACTCTTTACTAAATCTTTCACTGAACAGGATGTAGTTTGGCTAGCAATTCATTCACATATTTCTCATATATAAATACATGTAAGAGTTATTTTGAGTTATCTTTATTCATTACATTCTCAAAGCAAGAATTTGAATGTATCAGAGAAGAAACACTTTTCAACCTTAAAAGATTTAATCTTTCTGTTTCCTGTTATGGTAAAACTAAACTTCTTGGGACCACTTCCCTCTGCATTATTAATTCTGTATTCATTTTACACATTATATAGACTGCATTTCATTAATACTCTGAAATATTAATAGTCATGTATTAGTTATTACTTGTGATACTTTTATGAAAAGTAATGCCAAAGTGGTTGTAAATGGAATATCATCCCAGGTGCTTAGTCTGCATTAAGGAACAGACAATCCCTGAAACTTTCTTCATTGTGGTAGAAAATGAGAAGGAAGTCATAAACAGGTCATAAGTTTATTGGTGAAAATACCACAGGTAAAATTATGAAGACTCATCAAGTCATAGTTGAAATCAAGACAATTTCTGAAAAATACATACGCTTTGGTCTCTCTTTGATTTTCTTATATACCTTTTTTTTGTGTAATATCTCTCAGGCCCTTAAAGCTAGCTGCCCAGTCTTGATTACCACTATTAAATACCATCACCATACAACTCAACCCTGACCTGGTAGTCTGCCAATTCCTGCCATGTCTGGTCATCTTGTTGCCCTAGATGATGTCTGTTATTCTTGGGGGAAATCACTAGCTCACCTAGTGTTATAAAAGCAACTGCTTCCTGCTACACTCATTTTCACTGTGTAGACCACTGCTATTTTATGACATGAATGTCATTTTCCTTTCTTGGGACTAGCACTTACTGACTTAGAAACTAGTTACTTCCCTTACCTGCACCCTGTCTTTGAAATACCAAATCATTTCCCTTTTGCTCTTATATTCTGAAATTATTCTGAGTTTTTTTCACTTAGACACTTTTTCCCAAAAAGAGACTATGTACAGTCTAAATTAAATATAATCCTTTCAAGAAATAAAAAGTGTTCCAGGTCCTATTAAATTTTTGTGTTTGGTGCTATTATAATTACTAAAAATAATAATAATTTTAAAGTATGTAATTATGAATCATTTGCTAAAATACACATTAACTCGGGCCATTAAAAATAAAATATCTTAATGTAGAAAAATCTTTAGATAGATAGAGAGATAGATAGATGATAGATAGATAGATAGATAGATAGATAGATAGATAGATAGATAGATAGATAGATAGATAGATAGATAGATAGATATACACACACAAACATATAAATTTAAGTGTTTCAAGTTCCAAAAATTTAGTGTCATGTACATAAAGACTGAATAAAATTTCCATTTGAATGTCCTGGATATATTTTGAAGATACCATGATATCAATGTCCAAAGTTTTATTAGTGTTTACTATATACCAGTTTCTATTCCAGATATTATTTGTTTAATCCCCATCACATTAGGAAATCAGCGAAGTTATCATAACCATTAGGAAATCAGCAAAGTTATTATAATCATAAGTTCAATAGAAAACTCAGGCCTGATAAATCAAGCAACTTGGCTAAGCTACACAAGCAGTGTGTAAAGTAGGTCAGTGGTTTCCGACGTCTTTTTTCTTAACTGTGACGCTTTGCACCTCACTTGGTCATTCCTTCAGCTCTTAATGTAATTTTAGTATTAGCGCCATCATTTATAATAGAATGTAATTCTTTTTCAGTTTATTCCCACTTTTCTCTCTATTTGAAACATTATTTTTTTTGCTTCTTGTTGTAACCAAAATCATCCATCACAGGGCTGCCAGGATTATTACCCAACACAACTCTGATCTTCTGACTCCCTGATAACAATGTTCAATACCTCTTCATTTCACACAAAATAAAGTTCAGAGTCCTTGTCATTGAGTTAAGTTATTCTCACTAAGTAGGCATCAGTCAGCCATGCTTCACAGAGACGACTTTCCAGAAGCTTTCTGCAAATACTGCTTAGTTTTTTGCCCAGAATCTCTATGTCCTGTTTTGTGGTTTAGAAATAGATCCTCTAACCTCCAAGCAGGCTACCGAAAATCTGTGGTTTCTTACAGTAGTTCTCTAGGACTCTAGGTTTGTTTTCCTTTCATCTACTCTTACCTATGGTATGTGATATTATATTGAAATATTTTATTTTCATTTACTCCAGTTGCCTGAATTAATTATCTTCTCCTACTGCGATATATCTATTTTTGCAAATTATTTCAAAATCTTTTTGGAAGGTAGTAGGATGTAAATACGCATATACTGAAAATAAAATGAAATACCTTCCTTCAATGCCAACCTTCAGTAGCAGCTTTCTCATGAAGTCTTTTAAATGTCCCATCTGTCTGAAATATCTGCTGATCCTTTATACTCCTGTGACTTTGGTTGACATCTTCCTGCTGGCGTCACAATGCACCACCTTGTGTTTCACTGTAAGTGTTCTGTGTCCAGCTCCCCTGACTTAATTGCAAGCATTTTGAATTCCGTCTGTAATGTTCTTTCGTACCTGGCATAGTGTCTTTTACACAATATGGTTTCTCCTGAGAAATCCAGTCATTGGAATCATCATCCCACAATATGTAATGCATCATTTTTCTCAGGCTGCTTCCAATTTTTTTTCTTTGTCTTTACTTTGCAGTAGTTTGATTTTGATGAATATAGGCATGGATTTCTTTGAGCTTATTCTGTTTTAGTTTCTCCAAGCTTCATGAATCTGTGGGTTGATGTCTTTTGCCAACTTGGGAAGTTTTCAAGCATTATTTCTTCAAATATTGATTTAAGCACCATGCTCTTTCTTTATCCCTTCTCAAAACTCTGATCACATATTTTAGACACTTTCTGTATTATCTCATTGATCTTGGAGCTTCTTGCTAGTTTCATTACCTTTCCTCTTTTTTTCTATCTTTTTGGTCATTTGAATGATATCTATTCATCTGTGTTTACATTTTCTTCTCCCCATTATGTTCTTGAGGCCACCAAATTAACTTTTTAATTCAGTCATTGTATTTTTCAGTTGTAAATTTCCAAATGGTTCCTTTGTTAATGTCTTTTGTTTCTCAGTTAATAGTCTATGTTTCCTTTAGTATATAGTTCCTCTATTATTTCTTGGAGCACCGTTAGAGTAGTTATCCAACAACAGCCTTATGCGATAATCCTGACATTTGACAAAACTTCCATCTCAGGGTTTGTATCTTTGGCTATTTTTTTCTATTTTCTTTGCCATATGTTGAGAAATTTTGGATGGTATCCTGAACATTTTAAATATCATGTTACGAAACTCCAGATGTTGTGCTATTCTTATGGGGAATATTGATATGTTGTTGTTGTTGTTGTTGCTATTTTAGTAGGTAGTTGACCCAGTTGAGTACAGGTAATCAGCTTCCAGTGAGTTGATTCCAATGTCAGTACAGTTTTCAAAGTATGCAGTGTTTTTATGATTTATCTTATATGTACACATTCATAGGCCTGTCTGGAAATATAATGATAGTCTATCCCTAAATCAGTTCTCTACATCATCAGTATACTTCCTAAGATAAATCTATTCATCTGCAGCTCAAGGGATAAACACATATTACTCTGAAAGATAGCTTTCTTGAATTCTTTACCTCAGGATCTCCCTGATGACTTTTGTCTCTAGGGTTACCACACATTGTTTTTCAGGCAAGATGCCCAAGGCTTTAGCTCCCTGTTCTTTCCTGTACTTCCTTAGACAGTCTCTGCCTCCAGAATTGTGTGGGAAGAGGATAGATGGAGCTAAAACCAATCAGAAGGGATTCACCCATGCTTTGGTGACCACATTTTACTGGACAGAACAAGGACTTTCCTGAATTAGAGTTGCTGTTGCAGTAGATTTGCTAAGCAACTGGGATGGAGAGACAGAAGAGTGTGCGAGGGAAGAGATAAAATAGGTTGTCACTCTCAGTGACCTCACTCTTACTGAAAGTGTCTCTTTTCCTACCCCTCACATGAAACAACAGTTTTTCCTGAACCCCTCCATCTACTTCATGGATATGTTTGGGGCTGCCTTTAAATCCAGCCTAGGAAATATAGAAAAAGAAAAAAAAGTGAGAATTTCATCCTTGGTTCGGAGCACTTCACACTCTGGTTTCCTTTCTGAGTCGGCCTGTTAGCATTTGCTCTTCAGCCTCCTCAGATTGCTGCTCCATGTATTCTGTTCAGGTTTGCCATCGCCTTCTGTGGGAGAGACAGAATGGAGTGTGATTATTCCCTCTTGACTAAAACTGAAAACACACCACACTTCTTAGGTTTTATTGTCTATTTTGAGATCTTTCTAAATTCTATCAGGTTGGCATATTACTAGTTAGAAGTGCTGATCTGCCAACTTGGAGAATTCACAATATATTTCCCATCTTCCTATCTTTTCCAAAAATACTAAATAACTCTTTGAAATGCCCTAATCCTTGAATTTTAAGTGTTATCTTCTTTGAGAAAACTTCATTCATTTTTTTCACATTTTATGTCCTGCATTTACACTTTTGATATAGCATTCACCTCACTGTGTTAATCATGGGCTAATTTTTCTGAGCACTTATATAAGGATAAAGAATAAAGTTATTCTAGGTATTCCTCTAGGAGAGTAATGATGTGGATGACACCTGAGATATATGTTTATATGATTTAGTCTGTAACAAATATGTTTTAAGATGATTGTGACTAAATCCTGAGATCACATGGGGTCCTTTAGACTCATTCACCACCCAGGTAGATGAAGTTAATATCCTAATTCATAAAATATAGTTATAGGTCTGGGTTTGTCCCTTGCTTGTTTTTCTCTTCCCAAATTTGTCATCAGTTCAGTTAGCTTATTTGCTTATTTGCTTATTTGCTTATTTACTTGCAGAGAGGAATAATTTAGTATCTCTGAAGCTTCATGTAATGCATAGTGTTGCATGGGAGGCCACAAGCACAAAGCAGGCAGTTAGGCCAATGAGACCTTGGCTAGCATGTTTTTCATACGCTCTGCCCATAGCAAGTGCGGAATAGTTCATTTGTAGTTGAGAAGCAAAATACCCCATTTTAAGAGATTTTTCTGATATTTTTAACCCACTGCTGAAATTGAATACCATGAAAATTCTTTCATTCTTGGGAATACCATTTAAATTAGCGCTGTATTTACTATTAGAAAAAATATGTACTGCATTATATATGTGTGTGTATAACAGCCTATGTATATATACAGAGAGAGAGTAAGGTATTTACATATAATTAGATTATAATGGTATGCGTTAAGATTGCTTTTTTCTATAATGTATGTGCTTATTTCCCGTAATTATTAAATATACAATAAACATTCTTAAAGACAAATTCTGCATAGAAATAATTCCACACAAGAGACTGCTAACTTCTCATATGAACAACATATGGGCAGATATATGGGAGAATTCAACACATTTGAGAAATAGGAAAATAGATAAGTTTTCCAATCTTTGTGGTAGATGGGTTGTCATAAACCTGCTACCTAAATTAACTATCACAGACCCAAAATTGAAGAAACCTTATAAATTATACTGCCTTATCACTCTTGTATTATTAGAATCTCAGCCATTTTATTAAACTTTCTATCAACTTTTTATTGAAACCCACTCTAGGTTTTAATATTTTTGAGTTTATTCTAAAGTAGCCCACATCAACAATTGAAATAATCATCTTTTCTGGCATCTTATCAGAAATTCAGTGTAGCCAGAGGTTTAAATATTTCTCACTCCTTAAAAGCAATGTTTTATGAACTCTCTGGAAGGAGCAACAAACAGATTAGGAAACAACTATGCAAATAATAATAATAATAGTAATAATAAGATACCCCACTGGGTAAGAAACAGAGTGCCATATTAGTTTTAACAGTGACTTCTGGGTTTCAGAAAATTGCTTAATCTTATTAAAACTATTTTCTCATTCCTAGAACTAGCTATGTACACAACGAGTATTAAAAGGTTGTTCAAAAGCATCACATCAAATTTAGCAGTGTAATGAAATTATCATTTTATGGTGTTATTAAGAATAGTTTCACTTAATAATGCACCTGAACTTTCATTTGTTTTATTATTTAGACTAATTTCTCTGTTATACACAAAGAAAAAACTTTAAGTCCTATTTATTATTAATGAACCAAAATTCCAAACCTTTATAAATATGGTGAAATGTTACAGAAACTGTAACAGTAAATTCTAAGACAAATTCATATTGGAAAATGACATCTTTTCACCATAGTCATTAATTTTTTTAATAATAATAAAAAATTATCATAACACGTTCAGAACAGAATAATGCTATGAAATTTACCTGCAGTTTTACATAACTCTCAAGTCTTCCAAGACTCTTATATTAAATCAATTTACTTTAAATAGTCATGCATCTGGTTGATTTCCTAGAAATTCATTTTGTTTTGAAAATTTAATAATAATATTATTAAATGTTACACAGCTATTATAACTTGACACTTGTAGCTAGATACACTATTTTTAAGATACCTTTAAGCTGTGCTAATGGCTTACTTTAGCAGGAGAAAAATGCCAACAAGGGAACAAGTATATTTTTAGTGATGAAAGAAAAAGAATAACCCATAAATTATCAGTAGGAAAATGCATAACAGGTAGGTGTAGATAATGAGTATTTTCTTGATGTGACTTAGAAATTGCATTTTGTTTAATATTAAATATAGAATAGGGCTAAACCTTCAAGAAGAAAATACCATCACTTATAACTTAACAAGTCTAAGCCTTAATATTTTGAGGAACAGAATTAACTAGCAACCTTCTGCCATTTTGAAACACACTTGAACAAGCAGACTGCAATTCTGTGGGTATTTTTTTAAAGGTGTTAATGGTAGCGAGACTCCAGCAGCAGTTATAAAACATAAACTAAAAGCCTCCTTTTACCTAAGACATCATTGGTAAGTGTTTTTGCATAAATTTGCATTTCTAAACGTTTTTTTTTTCCCAAAGACTAGCATAGTAGTGTTTAGTTGGGCGTTATTGTGTGTTCCCGTTACTTATGCATTAATTAGTTTTGTTTACCTGTGCATAATTTTTCTTAATTTCACAACAGTTGTTGTTTTTGTAATTGACAATGCAATTTACTGCATGTGTGCTTTCTGGCCCCCAAACAAGTATGTTAAGGTGTAAAGCACCAATCTCTTCATTTTAGATTGTTAAAATAAGGATTGGTTGTGACTAATTTCCAATTAATTTGCGGTGGTTACGGGGAACCAAACAACTGCACCTACTAATTAAAATTTAAAATATTCCAAAGTGTCATCTTTAGGTGTCTGTGGAATATATAATTTCCATTTTAGTTCATTGCTGGATCTGTAACACTGTGAGCTTGACAGTTCTATTAATTTAAAGGCTCAGTAATACCTATTAGTACAAAACATGAAAAAAAATACCATTAATCATTTATTTTAATTTTGCAGCTCTGTCATTTTCTCAGTATGTTTTAAAATTGCGATGACACCATAATGTGCACAAATCGACCTGGATGAAGGGGAAACGGATCACACTACTTAGGAGAGATACTGAAGTACATTATTACAGCTTAATTAATGCCAAACTGATTAGATTTGATTGCATTTTCCACAAAAATATTTTAAAGAATTTTTCCCATATTATAGTTAAAAAAATTATCCCAAACATGTTGTGCTAACAATTCAATTTCCCTTGTTATAATTCTCCTTCTTAATACTTTCTATTTCAATATTATGAAATTAACCTGGATGTTCTTTTATTCTTCATTTTGAAACCTGAATTAATCCAGTGATATGTTTCAACTTAGAAAAGTTCATTTTATTTCAGCTAAAAGCTCATAATGTCTCTCACATTTATATTCTTTGATAAGGATTCCAAATCCAAATTGGACCCAGTGTCCAAAAACATGGAAAGGAAAAAACTGAATGAGAAACATAACGAGTATGTATTATCTTTATATTTATATTCATGTGATCTAAGACCGTTAAACAAGGTGATAAAAGAGCATGCATTTAAAAGAAATTCGCTCTTTGCTGTCAAGAGGACCAATAGTTATACCTAATTCAAAACTGAGTATCTTCCTCTGGAATGGGTCACATTTTATTATTCTCCGACTGAGTTGGCATCACCAGACTAAATTGCCGTTTTGATTCCTTTCTTTCCAAAGCAGAAAGAACTCTCTTACAGTGACTGCAAACTGTTAGATCACTGAGCCTGAACCTGACATTTCTGACACATTTTCCTTGCCCTATAACCAATATGGCTAACCTAAGTTTTTCCTTAAAAAATAAGCGTGTTCTTGACAATTTTTAGAATAAGTCTTCTTATCCACTAACAGAGACCAGAGTTCAGTGTGTGTAACATATTCCTGGATTCAGTGACCAGTTTCAAAGAACTTCAGATTTAAAAAAAATCTTTAATAAAAATACACTAACACAATTTACTAATTTATGTTTTATTTTCTTGAATATTCAGGACATAGTTGCAATTGTTTCACTTAGGACTTAAAAACAAAGAATTTTAACATATTACATTGTTTTCTCCAAATGATAATTATGCAGAATGACCAACACAGAATATGAGTATGTCATCCAAATGAACCACAGTCATCATTTCTTGAATTCCTTCTCTAAGAAGGTGCTCATGCTTGGTCCTAGAAGATCTCTGATGTATCATCAAAATAACTGAATAATTTCAGTCATATAAATATAAAAATTTAAGGAAGACACAGTGACTGTGAGTGAAAGGTTAAGACTACCATGAACTTGATACAGTAACACTGTGGAACTATTATGAGAAGGCAGCAAAAAAGGAATTTGGTTTTGTCCAAGATTCAGGAAGTCTTTCAGACAAGATCAGGAGTATTCAGATATGTCGTAAACCAGGAAGTCTTTTAAAGGAAGTCAAAATCCACCTGAGAAGATAAGGATGAGGTGCATGCATATCACCAGGCAAAAAGAGAAGGAAAAGGTTTCTATGAAGAAGGAACAGCAAAGAATGTGAGGTGAATGTATGCAAGGATTTAAAAGATGAAAAGATAGGTGTGAAACAAAAGGAGAGAGGTGTGGGTGAGACAGACAGGACTGTGGGAATCAGAACAGTGGGACTTTGAAGGCCACAGGATGTATTTACAGTTTTAGTTTAGTTTACAAGTCATGTGCAAGTAAAGAGAGTCTGAGCAGAAGAATGATGTCATCAAATCTGCACCATGTAAATTTATTCTGGGCAGGGAGTAGATGGTAACAATCTAGAAAAGGGAGGCAATGAGTTCAAAGACTTCTGCAACCTTTCAGTTCTGAGAGTTATGTAATAGAAAAAATATTCAAGAGATATAGAAGGTATTTGAGCCGTAAATATAATCAGATTTAGTAATAAATTAAGGTTATGGGAGGTGATGTAGAAGTGCCAACCATGACTAAGATTTCTGATTTGAATAACTGATTTAATGATAGAATGTGTTTTTGGAATAACAAAAGCTGAAAAACAATCCGATTATTTTTCATATTTTCTCTAGTTTCTTTCAACTAAATTATGCTTCTTAATCTGTGTCCCAGACACAATCATTGGGAATGTCAATTATCATTACACAAGTTTTGGTCGTTTTTTATGGGTGATGTGAGAATGTTTTACAACATTACCATGAAATTGCTAAACAGTGAGGGGAAAAAATCTTTGAGATTTGTGCTGTGATGCTGCAGATAGACAAGGGTATGGCTGTAGGAATTGAGCCGTTAAAGAAGTATTTTTCACAACATGACAATATGAGTGTGGTGGTCTTCCTTGGATATATAATAAAAAAAAAAAAGTAGTCTCTGGTTTGATAAATAGCCCTGATGGGTTTCTCCTTTTCTTTTCTTTTCTTTTTTTTTCTTTCTGTGCTTTTTTGTTTGTTGGTTGGTTGGTTTGGTTTTGCTTACAAGTTGAGTCTGGCGTGTGGGAGAAAATGCTTCCAGTTTCTGGCCTCCTTAGAAAGAAAGGAAATGGTTATTCATCATATATCATCACCCAGTGTGACCCACAGCACTTAGACTACCTTCTTTTCTCCAATAAGAAAGGAACTAGCAAAATATCCTTTCCCTGGACTAAGCACAATTTTATTAAAAATGAGAATTGACAATTACTTAACACAAAATTGACATGCATAGCCTCATTTGATACTTGGAATGGTGGTATAAAGTCTGTGTTGTTGTTTTTCTCCTTTACTAGATAGAGATGTGGCTCAAAATTGTGATTTCCTTTGACCAGGGTCCAGCTGGGACACAAACCCTTGCCTCATATGACAAGACCATGAAATAATATTCAATAAGTAGTATCACAAGTTGTGAACATGGTGAATATTTGTTGTGTAATCATCCCAGATTCACTGTTAATTCAGGCAAACAGGAAAAGAATCTTGGAGCCTTCAGGGTGTCTGACATGCCTCTAATGCTGAGACAAGAAACCTTGGTACAAGGCAGGCAAGCAAAGAGAAAGAGAAAAACCATAACAAAAGGACACAAGAGTTACTGAGCCTCCTAGCCCGCTTTATGTTATTGGGGTTGGGGACTACCCCCTTTTTAGTTTTTGTGACTGAGGCAATCTTCAGCCTGTTCACAAGCAGCTTCCCAGAGCTTAAACCTTAGCAATATCAGTAAACATAGAGGTTTATTTACAGAAAAGGGAGAAGCAACAGTCTAGTGTCCACACCCGCACAAGTATTCCAAACAGAATGAAACCCCAATTCTGCTGCTCAGAGAGCTGCGTGGGGTTTACTTCAGTCCTTGAACCTCAGTCCAAAATCGCCAGGTTATGTCCTTGTCCTTTGGTCTCCATCATTCCAGTCAGCATCAGGTGAATCCCCCGACGAGGTTCAGCTCGGTCTATCTCAGTCACACAATGGCTCAGGACTCCATCAGAGTCACCTCTCCTCCACCTTCACACAGCTCCTGACCCTTCGGGGCATGAATGCTGTGAGAGCTCCAGAAGACTCCACTTCTGGTTCCTTTTCTTCCAGGAGCCAAAACTTCCATATGAGTCTGGGTTCCTTTTTATCCTCTCTCCCCCTCCTAAAACGCAGAGCTCCAATTTACCTGGTGCTGCATTTTCTCTTCCCAGCCTGGAATTTGCAACAAAGTAAAAGAACGGAGAACCCTTCTCTGGTTTAGGTCATCTTTTAACTCTGTGTTTTTCAGACACAGCTAATGGCAGCAAAGCCTACATTTTAATACTGCCCATGTTGGGGTCATGGCTCCATTTACACTGCTCTGTGCCCATAGTTACATAGCTGACACAGTGTTGTCCTTGCAAGGCCCATCTGTTGTTTGTTAGATGTTCAAGAGGTAGAAAACAAATGATACATTTCAAAGTTATGGGTGTCCTTTGGAAGGTGAAAAATAGCCTAATTTAATTCATTTCCTTACAATATTCTAGTTAAAGAGGGAAATTTTAATATATTACTTTTTTCCAGGTTTTGTTTTACTTTTATATTCATGTTACCAAAGATTCGGAGAAACCCTAGCAGAAGAAAACCAGTCATTGGCTTAAGGTTGTGGGTATGTCTCTGTAGAGACATGGAAATTATCAAAGGTTTTTTAAGTGTCTTTTATCTTCGCTGGTTACCAACTTACAATCATAAAATGTTTTGGAAGTGACAACTAAATATATATCTTTAAAAAGGTTTCAAATACATGTATGAATCTTTCCCCTGCAATGTGGCCAAATAGCCCATCACTTTTCAGTAAAAAGTTTCTTTTTCTCATTACCATACATGTTTAAAATTCCTGCGAATTTTATCAGCAAGTAAACCTCTCAAACCCATTTTTTAAAGATTTTATTGTAGATCTTCACAGTGATTTCTCTGAATTTGATGTTAGATCAAAAACTTTAACATTAAACTTGGAAATTACTATCATTCCAGGAAATAATGGCTGGAATCATAAAAAAGCTGGCAAAAGGATCTTAGAAATTGTTATGTTTCATTGCTTTGCTTTTTGGCAGTTATGGACCTGAAAAATTTAGCATGCACTTTATTCCCACTGTCATATGGCTCTGCTACATGCATGAATTCAGAATGGTTTCCATTATTCGGAGACAATCTTATTTTAGAATCAATCTAGGTAACTTTTAATATCCCAGATAATTGCTAAGTTAAAGCTCTACCCACAAACATTTCATGGTATTTATTTTGCTCTAAGAACCCAATTTATTTTAAGGTTGCTGAATAAATCTTGTGATTGCAAATTTTTAAAGATAAACAGGAGAAGAATTTTTTGGCTAGATATAGGGAGAATATTTTAAAAGGAACGTGCTACCTGCTGAAGTACTTTCTAAGAATCACACTATTTTGAGTCCACCCTTAGACAAAACAATAAGAATCACCGAAGAGATAATGTATTTAAGCCAGATTTGATCAGTTGATGCACTACCAAAACTTGGAAAGTCATTATATCTTTTAATTCAGATTTTTCACAGTATGAATTCTAAACTGTGACACTCAGTGTAACAAAGATGTATCATATAAAATTATTTCCACTTTTAGCTTTTGACCCATTAAATCGTAACTTTAAATTAAATTTTGTTTCTTCTACCTTCTGCCTTGTAATTCTATATTGGATTTTTCATTTTTAACTGTAATTACTTACGGGGTCAGCACATTTTGACCTTTGGTTCAAATCAGGACATCTATCTGTGTCTGCATAGCCAAAATGCTAAGAATGATGATTTACATTTCTAAGTGATTGAAAAAAAAATCAAAAGAATAATACTTCATAGTGTAAAAGCTATATGAAATTTAAATTTTAGTTTTCATACGTAAAATTTTACTGGAATACTCATTTATTTCCATAAAGTTGGGCTACTTTTGAGCTACAGTGGCAGAGCTATGTAGTCACAGAGGCCTCATAGCCCACAAACCCTAACAAGTTTGCCATCTACCCCTAGAACATCACAGCAAATGCTTGCCAACCCCTGAATCACATAACTAGTTAAACATCTTGCATTATATAACTCTCAAATATGATTTCTAAATTTAGAATTTGTGTAAACAATTTAGTAGCTTTCATGACTATCTACAAACCATTGTGAAAAACAGAGGACATGCCATTTGTAATTTTCAGCTAACAGGAGAGAAATGTGGCATATTAAAGACTGGAAATGTTCAGTGTTGGTGCTTCTTTCTAGTATTTCTACTCCTCTGGCAGCTTTTACTCGATTATCACTCTTCTACTTCACCCTCACATGTCAGTGTTCTCCAGCTATACAATATAACATCTAATATTTGTATTTGACAACTGTCCTTAAATAATCGCTTCACATGCACCCAAACCTGTCTCATGACCTGTTTTCCCTTCTGAGCACTATACCTATACAAAAGACACTGAAGATACCCTTCAGTCACACTCAAAACTGGGTTCGCTCACTCTCTGGATATCTGCCCTGCCAAAATTCTTTTCATTCTGTAGAAAGTGCCAACACGCATATGGAAAATCAAGCTGGATATATGGTAGTTGTACTAGAATCTTCCCTGTTTCAAGTATATTTCCAGTCAGCTATCATGTCCTCTAAAGTGTACCTCCTTGTTACTTGTCTCCACTGTCTCCTATTCCATTGCCTTTGCATTAACTAAAGTCCATTTTGTTAGGGGTATTTCTTTCTTTTTTTCTCTGCATTATTATATTCAACTCCCTGCCTCTGGTGCAAGAATCATGCTGCTTAAAACTCAGATTTACTTGTATCTTGTTTTCCCACCATTATGTTAAAGGTATTACTTTGTCTTCCAGCTGTATCTTGAGAATATCTTTGTAGAACAGGGCATAACTCATTCTACTACTGTATGCTTGTTGTCATCATTAGACAATAACTCCATTACATTTTGTTTTGTTTTGTTTTGAGACGAGGTCTTGCTATTTTTGCCCATGGAACAGCAGGCTCACGTTGCCCGGGGTACCACGGACTCAAGCAATCCCCAGCCTCAGCTTCCCAGATAGCTGGGATTACAGGCACGTGCCACCATGCCCAGCTATTTTTTTTGGAACTAGGTCTCGCTACGTTGCCCCAAGCAGGACTCGAACCACAATCCCTGGTCCCTAACAAGGTTTCCTAGGCTGCCACTTACAGGCATACACCACCATGCCTGGCCTTCTATTACGTTTTTTAACAAAGTCTGTTCAACTTGGAATCCCCAGCACTAACCTGAAGCAAGCCGGTATCTAGCAGATTAGCATTAAATAAATTAAAGTAAGTAAATTACCTTGTCCCATCAGTACTCAATTTAATCCATATATGGAGGATGAACATAAGGTTCTGGTCCTTTATTCATTCATTCTGTCATTAGTTTACCCCTTAGGAAGAGAAGTCAAAGGAAGAACAGAGCAAATTTAAGCATTCACGGGCAATAAGGGTTTTATTACATGGGAGAATCTGATTCAGCAGATCTGGGGTGAGAGGAGGAGCCTGCATTTCTAACAACGGTTAGAAACCATTGTTGATGCACTGTCTTGAGAGGATCAAAATATTAAAGTTTTAGAGAATTATGTGCTCAGGTTATTTTTTAATTACTTAAAAATTGTGGCAGCTATATATATAATATATATATATTATATATATATATATATATACTGGAAAAAAAACACAAAACGACATTAAAAATATGCCAAAAAAAAAACCCCACCAACCTCTTATTTTATAATTTCTGTTTCATCACAGAATTGTTTTAATTCTTTGGCTGTTTCTTCTGATAGTTTACTCTGTATCTGTAAACAATATACATTACTGTTATTATTTTGTGATTATTTAATATTTACTATTTTCTTATTAGTTTTAGGTGTACACTACTTCATGTTTTGTAAAGTATTTTGTTTTGTTTGTAACAGCCTTATCTTACTCCTTTTACCTAATAATCAATGTGCAAATTTTAAGTGACAGGTATCATTTTAAGCATTTTGTGGGTCTTGAGATATTTAATCCTTATAAGAAACCAGTGAAATAAACCATAAACTAAGTCTGTCTAGAATTTATGAGGAAAATGAATCAGTCACATACGTAGAACCTCAGATAGAAGTGGTAGACCCTGGCAGACTAATTTTCACTAAAATACTTCTTGCTTCTGAAAAATACTTTGATAATTGTATTTAAATTATATAAGATCTAATCATTAAGACTAAGAAAATATTGTCATCCATAGAACCAAGTTCACTTATATTTTCTGCTCTTACATCTGTTCTATTCTAATTGAAACGCTTAAGACCTCCTGGAACTGAGTATTGAGCAAGGTGGTCAAATAGCATCACAAAGAGAAACATTACTCTTTATAATGAAAGGTGTGAGAATAGCCATGCTGGGGTCAGATCAGGGAATAAGGAAAGAATACCCATGACCTGAGAATTATCTGTAGAGTGAATCAAGGAAGACTCTCTTCTCTTCACTGTTTAGTTGGGATAAAGAAAAGGCTTCGGAGAGAACACAGGTGTCTCGTGGGAAAAGATACTCTTTGCTCTATGTTGTGGGACATCAACCCCCCTCTCTTATCCCTTTTGTGAAATCATATACCAATTCTACACTCTTCAATAATAATATTTCTCTGGGAATTGACTTTTGTTGACAGCAACCCAAATTAATCAGAGAATCAGGCAAAAATTGACCAATTTGCATAAATCACATAGCATAATGCTCAGCACGTGGCAAAGGTCAAAGCTTGTTATTAATTTTTAATATAACTATTATGGGATAGAGATATTACACTATGCAGCCCTGACAATGTAATTAAAACAAGAAAACTGTGTCATGTACCCTTGATTTGGTTTCTGTGTGTGCATCCTTTTTCATATTGAATAATTATAGAACTGAAACTGAAATCAATTTTTTGTCCTTATATTTTCTCATGTTCCCAATGTTGATTTGAAATAGGAAGATAGAAATAGAAAGACTCATGGAAAGTGGAAGTGCCTCTCTTCTCCTGCTGCTCCTTTCCAAAGGTGCTAAGTGACATAGAAATGAAGTTTTAATAGAAGGACCATGTGTTATTGATGACCAGTATTTTTCAAGCATTGTTCTCCACCTTCATCCATGCATTTCAGCTTCTTAGGTGCACCTTCACCATCGCTCATGATGATTGACCACAATTCTTTCTCCATTGTAACCTGAGATACTCTTCCAAACTAAACAATACTCTTCCAAACTAAACAATTACTCTGCAATTTTGTTCCAAACTAAACAATTATATTTTGCTCATTGCTGGAAAGTCGTAATATTTGGTGAATTGGAAAACAATTAAAAAATAACTGCCTTATTCTTAAAAGATGAAAGCACTTGAACAGAGCTTTATGTTTTGTTCATATAGATTGTTAAAACCACACCTGTGCATTTTTAAGTCTTTGAGAATAAAACATGTTCCGTATGTATGGTTTTTCTAATAGATAGCAGGATTGCAAAGTAAAATTTTTTTCAGACAGGAGTGTACAATGTATGCAAAACAGGCACTTGGGTCATGATCCTAACCCTCCTCCCCCTACTGGCCCACCCCCACCCTTCCATTCTCCAACCCCCCACTCAGCCACCCTTTGCCAGGTTTGCACTATGGTCTGTACCTGTGGTTACACTGAAGTCTTCAGCGCTTCCTGAAGCTTTTACCTGGACTTTCTGAGACCACACAAGCAATAATTTACTTGATCTGGATTGACTCTCTGCCTTACTGCAGTAGATTTTGCTTCTGCTCAAATATACAAAGACATGTAATTATCCAATGAGGTAGCGTATGCAAAGAACCTGGATAAGCAATAGACATTTCTTGAATGTTAGTTCCCTCCAGGAAATCTCCCTTAAAGGAAAACACAGTGAACTAGCTTTCATTTCCATAAATAAACAAAAAGGATATAAATTTTCAGTTTTTACAGAGCTAAAATAAAAAAAAAAAAGTCTGTATACTTTGACCATAGGAGAGTGATTGAACAACCAAGAGTTCGGATTACAGATAATGTTCTCAACCAGACTGACCATTTTCTTGATTAAAAACTGAAAATTAAAATTTCTTTTTTTACCGAGTAGCCTTCATTCAGGGTCCATTGTGTCAAGAGTCCTGAATGGAAGAGTGTTCTAGTTTTTGTTTTTGTTTTTCCAAAGAAATGACAACATGTGATAACTTTTGAAAAAATAAATTCCAGTATAAAGATAATCATGACCAAAAAGTTTAAATCTCTGAATTTCACAAGGAGCAATACAAAATCTCATATACAATAATATATTTTTAACTATACTTCGTAATAAATTGATGCTAGTCTTGTAAAAGTGACTAGATGAATATATTTCTTCCAAAATTTTAACAAAAATAATTTGGTAGTGGTCTTATTTTTCCAAATGTCTTAATACTATTATACCCTCTGAAAGATTTCAGTTCATCAACTGTGAATAAAAAACTATACCTTCTTACTTTAGCTGCTATTGTTCTATTTGAATCAATGGTTATCAGACAAGTAATATGTGGTGACTGCTTCCTCAGATACTCATTTTAAATTACTTTCCTGCATTAAAAGATTTTCATTCTCAGCAACAAAAACAGTACTTTTTCCTTTTTCCAACACCTATAATATACCAAGTATGCTTGTTTAATTTCTCTTTCCTGTTTGATTATAATTTCTTGGGAGCAGAGCTTGTGCAGTGTCTATTTGTTATAGGTTCCTGGTACAGTGTTGGAAGCAAAGTAGGAACTCGGTCAATTTGGAAAATGAATAAATGTGTGAATGACAGTATTAGCTACTGTCAAATATGTTCAAAATAACTGCATAAGGCAAAATATAATCTATACGGAATTATTATGAGGGAAACAAACCTGGTGAAGATTTGTATTTTATTTTATAATTAATTTATTTTCCTTAATTGAGGTAATATTTGGATAAGCCTATCAGGTATTCCCACCATAGCACACCCACCACCAAATCACCAGACCATACATTATGCTTCCTTCATTCTTTGTTTGGTAAAAACATTTTCAGGCTTCATGGGGATATGCATCTTGGTGTCCTAACTGTCTGGCTATCAATTCCCCAGTCCATAAGATAACAAAAATAAAATTAAAAAAATTCAGATATCCAGAGGAGTTGAAGCTGGTTTAACCTCATAGCCTTTTCCAGGTGCAATTTATTTTCACAGTAAAGAGAAGAACACTGAAACTTCTCAGCATAACCTGAATCCAACAGAGTTAAATCAAGTTGTTCATTTTTCAAGGTTTTTGGCATACTTCTGTCTTCTTAGCCTGTGAAGTAAATCTCTATCTCCCAAAAGCCTTA